>JAPMOR010017124.1:22121-56771 GCA_026543865.1 Argiope aurantia
AAAACATTCAAATAATTCAGAATTGCAATTGCTTAAAACTGAAATAATATTTATAATAAACTGAATATATTCTGTAGTTGATAAATAGTGTTAAAGATTTTCATTAATTAAGAATACTAGAATTAAATAAAAATATTAAGAATACTTCATTAATTAAGAATTTTCAGAAAGAATAATTTATCTAAATTAAAAAAGAAATAAAGAGCAACATTCCTATTCTGATTCAGGCAACATTTAGATATAATTTTCAAAATCCTTCCATCATTTAACTGAAAAGCAGAATTTATTTAATACAAAAGCTTTCGTAATTTTCATATTACTAATTTAGTTGTTTACTTCCATCTCCCTAACAATATTAAATCAAAAAATAATTTAAGATAAAGCAGCAAAGAGCATGAATACATCTCAAAAAGAATTTCATCATCAACAACTATCGAATCAATATGGCGGAAGCAAACGATAATATATATATATACAAAAAAATTTTATTTTACTTTCATAGCTACTTCACATAATACATAATTTCATGTATAGCCTAAGGGAAACAAATTTAATTCACTATTATTTTTCAAGTTTAGAATAATTGCATCTCCGGGAACATTATACTAATTACAAGATAACAGATTTTCAATTAGTTTTCATTAAAAATAGATTATTTTCACATTATTCAGATTGAATAATATTTTTTTCTTGTGATAATTTTTGATGTTTTAACAAAGAGAAAATTTTATTATCACTAATTAATGTAACTCCAACAACATATTTTGCAAGCAACTAATCAATATTTTTTTCTTTCTTTTCCTTTTTCGGATCTCTTATTACTTTAATTTAATGGTCATATGGTTTACATTAAAATATTAAAACGTTCGAGTTGGAAACAAGAATACCAAACAGAATTAGAAAGACATTCAAGAAAGTCGAACGAAATGTTCTAATTTTTTTTATTTTTGCACATCCTAATTACTTTAGAAAGAGAAAAAGAATTGATTAGCACTGCATACTGGGTTTTTAAAAACAATCATTATATGTGTTGTAAACCACCACACTCAGGAAATTAAATTAAAGAAGGCAGAATGTTTTCAAAAGCTTTGAAAACATTGGCTGCCTGAATGTAATATCTGCTATTAATAAAAGATGAATGTGTACGTGTGTTTAGCACTCTACAGAGCAGACTATTTGAAAAACAGCTGCCAAACTTGGCACATATATATTCTTCGGACTTCAAAGTAAATTTTTAAAAAAAATTTAGAATTTTAATTAAATTAAAATTAAGCGAAATTCTGAGATTTTTTAAATCATAAATTCTAAAAATATTACATTGTAAAACTAATTTTTACAACATTTCAAAATTCAAAATTTTATTTTTTTCAATGATAGCGATTTAATTCCATTAGATCTGTTCATGCGCACAATAAGTACAGCAAATATGTGGTTATTAAAATAACATGGTTTCAATATCTATCACAGTTTGTTACTTAAAAATCCGTTGTTGGGGGAAACATAATCATGTAGTTACGCATAAGAGATTTAACTTAAAATAAATATAACCAATAATTCCAGCGAACTAAATGGTAGCTAAAGGAAGTCAATAGATAATAAATATTATAAAAATTTATTTTGGTCTCTAAATTAGAACGAGAGAAAAATATTGGAATCATTATTAAGCCTGTGTAATCTTATTTCAAGTGGAAAATAAATTTATAACAAGTAATACATCAATTTCTCTAAAATGTGTTAGTTTCTTCAATATTCCGCAAAATTCAATAAGAATGAAAACTCTTTTACCAAATATACAGCTGATTATACTTCTTTAATTCAATATAGGCATATGATGCTTAATATGCATTTCAAATTCAGAGAAATGTACTCATATTATTCAGAAAGTGACTTTTAAAACATTTTAAGACTTTTATGCAAGAAGAATCGTGATATTAAAATATATACATCAGAATTTTAAAACAAAAATCAGCTCTACGGCTAGCCTCTACAGCTTTATGCGGAATATCTTTCAAATGCATTTAAAGCAACTTTAAGATTCGATGTATAAAAAAGTAACTAAAATAATTAGCTTTCTGAAAGGTATCATTTTCACACAAATGATTCTTCCGGCTTCCTTTATTAATTGACTTTTAATTTAACCTCTTAATGCAATGATAATGACTAGAATGAGAAGAACATGTCTAGAATCGAAAGATCTTCACTTTCTAATGAAATAAAAAAGCAGCAAGAAATAAAACAGTATATAAAAATCAATTAATCTTGTTTAAATTATCTGAATTCGTATTCAAAGCACGTTATTAATATAATAAAACATATAACAATGTATTTTTTTGAGTAAATTTCTTTGGTTTTCACTAAAATTCGTTCCAATTTGTGTAGATATCCTGAAAGGGAAGATGTAAAAAAAAAAAAGAAAAAAAAAAAAAAAAAAAAAAAAAAACTATTGCTGAAACAAATTACAATTATGAGCTACAAGAAATAAGAATGTACTGCGTAGAAAATGAAAATAAATCATTGAGAATTTCGAATCCCACAACTAAAATGCAAAGGAAAAAAAAAATATTTAAAAATTGCAAGCTTTAGTTATTTATCTAAAAACTAAAATTAAAAAGTCTATAATAAATACTTTTCTATCTTAAAATAAATATATAACTCTGATTTCAAAAACGTAAAATGGCTGAAAATTCGCAAAACCGTTGATAAAAATAGAATTCTTTTCAGAAATGAAGAAATATAATCCTGAAGAAAATGTCTTTCGTTCAAATAGAACAAATCCTTGCCTCAGAACTCTGATGCACCAAACTTTTCTTTTGATATTGGAATTATATAAATCCCTCGGGGAAATTTTTTCTTTTTGAAAACCATTCGCAGTAGAAATGATAGTTTATATATATATATATATAAAGAAAAAATACTTTTCATATATTCTTTAACGCTTTGAACTTTAAATGGCAATTCAGAGAAGTGGATTTAAAATATTTTAAAAAGAGATTTTAATGTTTTTAAAAAAGATAAAATTTAAATGGAATTCAAAGCAATAACTTAGGAAAAAATTTGAAAGTTCTTTGAATTTTGTACAATGCCAAATAAACTGCAGACATTATTTGAGAAGTATTAGTCAGACAATTACTCTTGATGGTGTAAATAGTTTTTACGACTTTTAAGGAGGAAAAGCAATAATTCAGGATGGTTTTAAATACTAGATTATATATCAAAAATAGTTCCGGAAAAAGATAAAATAAATTCTTTTTAAAAATCTGACCAAATCACACATCACACATTACCAAATCACACATCACACAGATCAACAAAAAAAAGAAGAAGAAAAGGCTAGTAAAATGAAAAATTTCCATTTCGAAATTAATGAGAGGTGGGTTAACGAATTGTTTTGTCTTTGAATAGATCGGACAAAAAAAAAATGAATGAAAGACTTTTATTTCCGAATACGAACACTTTACAGAACAAACGTAAGAAATGACACTCTCTGCAATATTAAAAGTAATTCCAAAAAGAATTTTTATAAATCTAACGAGACTTTTGGAACGGGATTTATTCATCAAAATAAATAAATAAAATCAGATGAAATATATTCCAAAAATTGGTGGATCTATTAAAAATTGCTTCAAATAAGATCTACTACCATTTTTTTCTAATTTATGAAAATTATTTCATCTCTCATATTTTTTTTAAAAAAAAGACATTCGAAACTTTACAAAATTACAAACAACGTTTTAAGCTGACAAATTTACACTGAAATTTGAATAATTCCAAAAGGTAACAATGGCGATAAAAGACATTAAAAATAATGTTGAATTATAAATACTGAAATGGCCGAAATCGATTTCGTTCTTTCATATCCAATTCTTCTATTAAAGATTCGACTAGCCTCGGGCATTATGAGAAAAGTATTTCTGAGGTTCCTTCTATTCTCTCATTTTCATGCGATTCCAATATAACAGGATAAAATTCTCTTTTTCCGGTTTTCTGCTTGTGATGAAAGAGGAAGAATTTACTCCGCGCCAATCGATAATAGAATGTTTTCCTCGATTTCCGGAACTTAATAATAAAAGAATTTGAAAATAGTTCCTTTTAATACGTCTAAGCATAAAAAAAAAACTTAATTTAGCTGAAATGAATTGAACTACGCTCTCTGAAAAGAGTAGCTCCATAATAAAAGCCTACTGTGATATAAATATGTTATTTTTGTAGTAATTAACATCATCTGTTTATTTGCTAATTAATATATCCACGCGCAAAAAACATCGGACGAATGCAGCCGATATTTTAATGTATGTACAAAAACATTCTGAATATTAAAATTAGGCTTAAATAATGCAACTATTATTTTAATTGTAAAGAAAAGGATAAAAAAAAATTAGTAGATAAATATTTGTTCATTTTAATACGATCAAAGAGTCTAATTATGATAATAATAAATTATAATCTATCTCAACACTGTTTAGAGGCAAAGCATAAACATAAATTCTTAAAAATATATGCGTTTATTTTTTTATTTTTTTTTTCGAAAATATAACAGTTTATTTTATCCATAAAGATACTTTCTATCTAAAAATTAAATTCAAAACATTTGAATAACAAATATTAATAGAATTTTATAAAAGAATACATGTACGGACAAAATATTAATAAAGAAAAGTAAAATAATTTTCATTTAGAACAAGATATTTTTAATTTCGGATCTGATGTGGCATCAAATAATAAAATAATTCTTTTTAAAATTTTCGAAAGTAATTAATTTTTTTTCATACAATCACAATTATTGATCTATAAATTACTTTTCCAATGCATGCACAAATTCAAAGATTTCTTTTTAAGAAAATAGAAGCTGTATCATTTTTGTTATTATTTGAAAAGGAGTTTTGAAAATGAGAAGTTAAATAAAAGTTGATTCTAAAAAATAAAATATTTTTCAAAGCTTCAATTTAAATAATTACCGGCTAACAAAGAATTGAAAACTTATAGTAAATCTTCTACAATTTACAAATGAATAGTTTATTATAAATCAAATACTTTGAAAACTATATTTCATCAGTATAAAAATTTATAAATTCAATATACAGACATGACAAAGATTTGAGGGGGGGGGAAAGTTGAACTTTAAAAAGTAATGATTTATGCCAAAATAAACACCGAGAAGTAAGCAAGATTAACTGAACAATAAAACGAATAAATTTATACAAAAAAGTACAAGAGATATTATAAATATTATAGAGCTACAACATAAAAAAAGACTAACCGATCTAGAAAACGTTGAAATCCGCGTTTCCAAAGAAATGTGCCATGTCTGAAAACGTAATCCATAAAAACATCCTCTGGTTAACTATTCAAACCCCAAAATAATTACATTTTCGACTTATTTTAATATTTTCTGATTAATAGCTTTGATTTTTAATAAGCATATTTAAGAGTTCATAAAAAAAGAAGAAGAAGAAGAAAAAAAGAGTAATCATTTATAGTATGTGAAAAAATTCAACGCTCAAATTTTAAAATTCAGACGCACCATCGGTTCAGTACATTAATTTCATTTTTCATCTTGACTGAAAAAAACAAGCAGACCGTTCAACGATTCGATGTCTGCTTTAATAACGTTGAGGCTTCAACAATTTCCAGATATCACAGTCGCTTTCAGAATTAATGAACAATGATTTATGTTAAGAGGCGTTAGAATAATCAAAAATTTGTTTATAGTTAATCAATTATGACTTAATAAAAAAAGCTATTAGGAAGGATATACTAGTTATCTAGTGATCAAAAAGATGTGTGTTCAACTACATATCATCAATTAAAAAATGAATTAATATGAAAGTTATTTTATCTGAAAAGTAGAATAATAATAATAATAAACATAGCGCCACTTTAAATGACTCGTTTCGTTTTTTTTTTTTTTTTTAAATCGCATAATATTACAAAAAAGTTATTCAGTTTACGCATCATTTGTTTCGATATAACCAGTTTTCAAAATAATCCTTATATAAAATTAGCACTGGCGTTTCGACTAAGCTGTTGTTTAGGATCGCTGGACTGAGGACAGCTAACAGGTTAATAAAAAGATGTCAGTAATTTAAAGATGTGGTATACTTTAGCAAATAAATAAATTAGCAAAAAAAATGTTAATGAATTATAAAATATTCGCATAGCATTAGCATTTTGTCCAACAGTTCAATAATCAAATTACTATCTGTTTCATTTCATTTATTTCGTTATTTATTATCTAAGAGCCAAAGGACATATGCTTAAGGACTGCAACTACATGCGGAATAAATAATTCTTTTAAAAAAAGCCGTAATTTCTTTTTTTAAAATTTTTGTCTTAATAGATTGAAAAAAAAAAAAACATTTACGAAACCAAAATGTACTATTTAAATGCCGTAAGTACTGCAAAAAAAATTGGGAGGAAAATGAAGGAATATTTTTTTTCTTTGGGCTAAAAAGAAATATAAAACAAAGCTCTTTTAGTTCAGAATTTATCAAATGATTAGCTCAAAATATTGTGGACAGCTTTAGAAATATATTACCAAGTTCCTAAACTAAATTGAATCATTAAATATTGAAATTCGATTGAAAAACAACATGAAATGTTCAATTTTTCTCATATTGAGAAATATTAAACTATTTGTCTGTTGCACGTTAAATCCGTCCTGACCAAACGTCCTCCCGCTGGTGTGGTGTGGAGAGGGGGGTGCCAGCTCAGATGTCATCCTCGTCATCTGATCGCGGTTCAAAATTACGAGGTCCGTCCCAAAATAGTCCTAGTGTTGCTTCAAACGGGACGTTAATATAACTAAACTAAACCATTAAACTATTTATACAATATTTCTAAATTAGCAGATTATTTATTCTTTCATTTAAGAACAGCAGAACATATTGAAGAATTATTGTACCAAATTTGGACTAAAAATATGCATTAAATTTTAATTTGTAGAGTTTTTCATAAGTAACTACTATCGAAATTTAGAATTTGAGAAACAGCATTTAAAGTAAATAAACATTAAAACGTGCATTATGCAAATATAAAAAAACTCCCAAAGAACGAATTTAGAAACAAAATTAAACAGTTTTATGAAGAAGACTGTTCAGAAATTCAGTATATAAAATGGAATTATTTGATATTTATTTCGCAAAAAAATTGATTTTTTAATGTAGTCATCTGCCATAATTTTTTTATTTATCTAATTATTTTACCATGAGTTTTCCAAATTTAATTTCACACCATTATTTAAGTTTTGGTACAAAAAAAAGATTAAAAAAGAGCAAAAACACTATTTTTAATTAATTAAAATATCCTAATTAATTGAATTAATAATCACAAATTTTTAATTCCTGCCTTTGAATTATTTTTATTGCATGCTATCAGATTCACATTCTTCATGTTTATTATGAATACCGTTAGATATCAACCTGATTTAACGGTGCTTTTAAATACCATTGATAAATAAAAGGTCAAAGATATTTCGCATAAATGTAGATGTCGCATTCTCTTGAGTTATAATAAATAAATAAATAAAAACATACATTTTCTTGATGTTGCTAAAATAAATAAAATACACCTAAAGTAAGTAATCAAAATACTGATTATATTAAAAATATGTTGAAATATGAAAATTAATTGGACACTTGGAGTTCTGCACTATTTCATACTTCATAATTATTGTTAAAACGAAGGATTAAGAAAATTAAAGGGCAACTTAAGATAGTAAAATCTCACATATTAAAGTTTAATACAGAATTAAAAAACAGCAATTCCATAAATTTCATTCAAAGCGAGACAAATAATTTTAAATAGGTCTCGATTATAATGAATTAATGCAAGATTTTTCTACGTTTGACGCATTTTTTCAATAAAAATGCAGTACAAAAAATTAGGTATACACAAACTAATTTCAGCACATTGCATCAAGATATTCAATACGAATTGTGTATCATCATACCATAATTGATAAGAATGCAAATTTAAAGGAACTTGACAGTTTAATCCTTATATTAAGTTTCATTTGTAATCCGAAGTATTTCAAATAACATTTGATACACTGAATTTCAATATTCTCATTTCGTTAATGAGAGAGATTATAACATCAAAAAGGATTGTTGTCATTCGCAATTTTAATCGGAAAAAAAAAATTAAAGATTGTTTCCCCTTTGAAGTTCGAAAAGCAGAAAGAAAGAACATTTAATTCTTAACCTATTTATATTCTTGTTGTTAGCAATAGAATAGATGTTTACGATTTAGTTCTTCTAAGGAATTTATTTGACAAATATCGATGTAGAAGCAATCTTCTCAATACATTTATTTTAAAGAAACAAATGTAAAGCGAAATGTTTCCATTAAATTGATGAAAGAAAAAGGTACATACTTTTTTTTAAATTTAAACGTTGAATATTTACTTTAAATCTTCTTCAACAGACCTTGTCTAATTTACAAATAAGGCGCTAGTTCAACAAATCAAATCAAAACCAAACCATAACGATTTAATATTTGTGAACATGACAGATTTTAAAGCTTTCTTACGCCTAAAATTAGATGTATTTTACACGAAGCTTTAACATTATTTCAGACTATTTCAACTATCGTCGTGAGAAGAGTCCATTCATCAACGTACGGTATCTCCTAGTGATAGACATTGATTTGACACAAAATAATTAAATTCGAAGCTTCATAACTTGGTCACTTTTATTCGCTATAGTGCTGAATTTTTATATAAATATTTCAGTGCCTAGAATGTTTCATTGAATACGATTAACAGAATCTGGAGTCTGTATAGAAATTTAGACTTCGCAATTTATTTTTTCAATAGCATATTTACTGACCAAAATATTATAAAACATAATTCTTAAGTCATTCAAAACTTATTTTTTCAATTAGAAGCTTATGCCTATCTCTAAGGGTTTAAAAATCAATTGTTGGACCACAATTATAATAATCACTCTGTATATTCATTGCATTATAATCATAAGATTGACGGAGAAATGCGTGGTGGGAAATCTTCATAAAATGGGTTCAACTACATTTATAAATCTATCATTTACTTTCTATAAATTTGGATGGAACTATTTTGAATAAATATGCAGCATTACTCTTTTGAACAAGAAGGTGTTGTCTCCCCAAAACATTCTCGTATATACTCTAATAAAGGTATTATCCCAGAGAACGCCTTGCATAGCGTACAACAGTTACGAAATATTAAACTTTGGCGAGAATGCAGCGTTTTCATTGAATCTATCGTGTCATTCTTGGCGAGTTATTTGGCGATTAATCCCTGAAATGGGGTTAATAATATCCAAAAACAGAAATTGGAATTTAGACACGCTTTCCCCAACCGATTGAAACAAAAATTTGGCATAAAACTATCCCATACCAAATTTGATATACTTAAATTTTTAAGTAATCGCATTTACGTTTTCAGAGGGTATAGAAACAGACAGTCAACCCCCTCTTTGGATTTATCTCAGAAGTTGATAGGTGTGTACACTATAGATGTTAAATCTGTGTACCGAATTTTATATATCTAGCTGTCTTCGTTTTGTAGTTATCGTGCTAACTGATATTCAAACAACCAGACAGACAGACTTCCTCAGTATGGATTTTGCTCAAAATTTGATAAAAAAAAAATTTTATAAAGACTGCACACGAAATTTCACCCATTTAGCTCAAAACGTTTTTGAGTTATCTTTGTTACAGATAGACAGACGGATAGTTTCCAGAAATGTGTTTATTGTGCTCAGTTAGGTCTAAAACGGGGAGATTCGTCAAAATCTCGAGTTTGATTTTTATGACGATTACTGTACTTCCTCTATACTACATATACGAGAAAGGGGAAAAAATGAAATATAAAATTATTCACAATTTACAACTTAATTCATTAGAAACTTGTTGAATTAAAGTTTATCACTCTCTAACTTAAACAATCAATTCTCACTGGCTATGAAAGATTTTTATAAACTTTAAAAACGGAAATCCTGGAGAATATATAAGAAATCCTCAAGGTTAAGCTTCAATTGGACAGACAACAATTGGCCGATAAAAGAATATAAATGTGTAAATAATTAAACGGCCTAAATCGATCTCTTGTTTTCGTATCCAACCTTCTGTTGAAGATTCGATCAGCCCAGGGCGTTACAAGGAAAACATTTCCGAGATTTCTTCTTCGCTCGCTCATTTTAATGCGTTTGCTATATAATTGCATCAAATTCTTCCTTTTCGGTTTTCCGTTTGACAGAGAGAGCGCATCTGCTACGCGCCGATCAATAATACAATGTTTTCCGCGAACAAAATCATAAAGAATTTGAAAAACAGTTCCTTTTCATACGTCTGAGTTCGTGCAGCCAGGAGCAATTTTCTAAGTAGAAAAAAAGAATTGAACCACCGCCGAGATGACGTTCCACAACGCTCATTGAAAAGAAGAGAGGGTCTACAATAACATTTCACTGCGATGTAAATAATCTATTTATAACGTAACTACCAGCATCCTATTTGTTTGCTACTTAGCATGCCCACGCTTCAAAAATATCGAACGAAAGCAGACGATATTTTTTTCAGCGCATGTAAAAACATTCCGAAGAACAGTTAAATATTAAAAATGCTGCTATTTATTTTTCAGTCGTTAGAAGAAAAGTGAATATTAACAAAGCATCCCCTGCTGACACAAATTTGCGAGATTTATTTGCTTCGAAGAATCTGGAAAATAACATGAGGATAAATAATAATAATAATTCAACTTAACGCTACTTTGATCCAATTAAGTTAACATTTTAAAGATTTAATATTTTTCATTTTTTTTCGCAAACGTTAGAATTTATTTAATTTACTTATATTTGCTAAAATATGCAGAACAAATAAAAGTGCTTGACTTTCAAACATTTCAACTACATTTTAAACAAAGATTTTTTTTTTTTTTAAATTTGCAAAAAAAAGAGAGAACACTTTTATTCTAAATAAGGGCTTTTAAACTTCGACTTACGTTGAAACTATTAAAAATAACAACTGTTATTTCTTATTGTTTTTTCATACATTTTATACATTATTATTATTTCATACATTATTATTTGCTCCTTTTTTCTACGTTTTCATTTGGAGTACAAAGGAAAATATTTAATGCAAAAATGAAGAAATTGCAAAGGAGTACTGAATGGGAATAGTTAATAATATTTAGAACGTTATTAGTCGCTTTGAACTAAAAGAGAAGAGTTCTTGCATGTACAATGATTTATTTTCACATTTAAGACGAGAGCGGCACATAGATAAAGAGATAGAAAAATATGTTTGCATCAAAATGCGGCTAAGGATACAGATTTTTTTTATAGCAACATTGCATTCACAAAAAAACAAACTCAATGGCATCATAAATAAAACTGGTTGCCAGATACAATAGTATAATATAAAGATAATCAAAAATACAGTGCGGCAAAATAAATTTAGTTTAGTTTAATTACAATAATGCCCCGCCTTAAAACAACACTGGGATTAATTGGGACGGACATCGGAATTGTGAACCGCGATTAGATGACCAGGACAACACCTGAGCTGCCACCCTTCTCTCCAAATTTAGTACCGCACCACACCAGCGGGAGGACGTTTGGTCCCGACGGATTTAACGTGCACCTGACAAGCTTACACGACAGCTCTATGGTGGAATCGAGTCTCGAACCTGAAACTCCGAGACCTTACAATTAAGCCACTGTATCCCTTCATACACACAAAATAAAATAAATGTAAACATTATTAAAATACAAATATGTCCAAATACCACACTTAAAATTCACGCCTTTCTTAGAATCCAAACTTTCACAGCTTACAATAACATCGATTTTTTATATTTTAGATAAGTTATTATTTTTAATCAAAACACGTGTGCCAAGCATTGAAAATTAGATTACCTTTCTTTGAATTTTAATTAACAAGTTGAAATAATTTTAGATTAAACATCAGTTTCCCAAATTTCGCAGTGAAGCTGAATTTAACTCATAAGTATATGAGTCATTATCTGGTTTAATGTCTAATTTTGGAAAATTTTAAAGCCGCTTGCTCAGCTTACATTCATTTTCTTTTTCAAGAAGACAAAACAGCCAGACCATTCAGCCATTAGAAGCATGTTTCAGTAATACTGAGCTTCCCACGGTCGATTTTGGGAATTAATGACCTATGATTCACGTTAAGAGACGACAGAATAATAAAATGTTTAGCTGAAATAAACAAATTATTATTTAATTAAAAGGTGCTAGCAAAGATAATATAATTAATTATCATTATGATCAAACAGATGTATGTTCAATTACATATTTTCAAGTAAAGAATAATTAAAAGATTTATGAAAAATCATATGATTTTTATTTTTCATAGCATACCGAAGACTAAATAAAATCATTTCACTTTTCTGAAAGCCGATTTCTATTATCGAAAGAGTTGATTTTATGTATTTCATTTAATGTTGCAAATTTTCAAACCATTAACCCTTTCGGTACATTTGATGTATCAGAACGATTCGGATTTATTTGAATTTATGTTTTTTTTTTAATTAGCTTAAGTTATCACAATATCATGTAGCAGTATATTTTCTGAATAACAAGAAATAAACGAATTCTTACATAAAAGCCACTGCCTTCAAAAAATTAAAGATGCTTCAAATACAAAAGTCGTTTCAAATAAATGTGTCGTCAAAGGTCTCGTTTGCGAAGCGTAGAGAAAGTATTGTAATCGTAAAAAAAAAAAAATTCGAATTCAAGATTTTGACGAATCTCTTACGTTTCAGACCTTTTTGAGTTCGAGAATCACATTTTTGTATTACATTAGCCTATCTGCAAACCCAATAATTCAAAAATACTTTAAGCTACAAGGATGAAATTCGGTATATTGGACTTCAGACTAAACTCATGGATTTCTATCAAATTTTCACCGAACTTCATTCTGAAGAAGTTTGTTTGTCCAAGTGAAGTCCGAGTACAAGTGAACTCAATAATCACAAAAAGAACTAGACATATAAAATTTGGTACACAGATTTAGCATATAAAATGCATATTTTTAACAAATTTTGAACCAAAATGGTTTTAAGGCATCATAATAAAAAGCAATTTTGAATTTTTTAAATGGCATAAAAGTAAAAACTACGCTACAATACATTTCGGAAGATGTGACGGAAAAAGGCCGAAATATCGATTAATTTTTAATTTTAATTAAAATTTTAAAAAGCATCGTTTCGAAATAGATATTCACATTTTTTTAAAGTATATAGGTGCAAGATCTGGTAATTCCACGTCTAGTGAGCTATCTTGCAAAGCACATTTCGTTTTATAAATATATATTATTCAAATCACACCTTTATAAATATTATAAACAAAGTCTCTTTATAAAAGAGTTTATAATGAAACCGTTCTTAATCAATACACATTTTTTTTGAGAAAGTGTATCTGTATGAATCAACTCATGTAATCTCACTGTTTAATAATATGACTTTTGGTAATCAATATTTCTATGGCCGGAGCAGAAAGGGGTTATAATTTCCGACGCGACAGCAGCTGCTGCAAATATTCTCTGTTCAAAAGAAAAACTGCCGCGATGACGGGATCACTTTCAGAGTTTCAAAAAGGGAAAAAAGGAAAATGTTTAATTCCTCGGTTGGCTCTGTCATTGAGGTCATAAGTGAAGTTTTCAACTTAATCTCATCAGTGAAACTGAGCAACAATTGCAGTAATTGGTAGATTTTTGACTGAAGTTCATTCACAAGATATTCAAAAAACATTATTATAGAAGCAACAATATAACAAATATTTCTATTATAACAGCCATATAAGATGGGCTTCCATCAATTTTTGATAAAACTCAATCGATTGGTGAATTATGCATCTCAGCAAAGTTCGAAAAATGAAGAAATGGTTCAAGACAATAAATCAAATCCTTCTTCCTAACTGTAGTTGTAAAGATTCATAAAATGAATCATATATTGGCTACTCCAACCGCCATTAAGACAAAGATCTGAATGATCCGGAACTACGATTCAGTACCGGTACTTACACTCCTGCGGGAGGTAAGTCTCGTCATCAATGGTGGTGGGGGGGGGCGTAGAATACTCCAACCATTTATGTACTCCACACCATTATGTACCCACTCCATATCATCATTTATGTACCCACCTGGATGGTGATCAGATCAACAATCATACCGGAAACTTCTCAACCTCATATATGAGGTGCTCCCCAGTGGGAGATCCATGAAATGAAAAATATCATAGATATAAGAATTCAGAATTTCGGTATATTCAATTCAAATACGAAGAGCTGGTACCTGAGCGCAGCTGAAGTAACCGGTGGGAGATCCGTGAAATGAAAAATATCATAGATATAAGGATTCAGAATTTTGGTATATTCAATTCAAATACGAAGAGCTGGTACCTGAGAGCAGCTGAAGCAGTTTTAGGATTTTAATAGCCGCCCTCCATGGTAATTCCACACAGAAGGAATTTCAAAAGAAATATCAATGACATCCAGCTTCTCTTAAAAATTTTACCATACACACGACTTATTCCCTACATTTTGCATCACACTTTTACGCCAGGTGCTGCTCAGGTGTTCTGAAACCTTTTGACTTGTAGAAGACTCTACAGTTGGCCTTCCTCATGAATTATCAATTTTTTATTCACGATGAAGGTAACTCAAAATCTTATATAAAGTATAATAATACGTCTTTCTGAAACATTTTGACCTGAAGAAAGCGTTACAGTTGACCTTCATCGAATTATCAGCTTTTGATTCATGATGAAAGTAACTATCATATTTAAAGTGTAATAGTTGGGTTTTCTGAAGCACTTTGGCATACAGAAGACGCTACGCTTTGACCATCATGAATATCAGTTTTTAATTCACGATGACGGTAACTAAATAACTAAAATATCTGTATAAAACGTAAGAGTTAGATTTTCTGAAGCACTACATTTCACCTTCATCACGAATCATCTGTTTTTCATTCATGACGAAGGTAACAAAATATCATATATAAAGGTTAGTAGACCGGAAAAATGTGAAATGTTATTGTTTCGTTCAGTATCACTCAAAGAGGAGCATGAGCTAAAAACGATGTGTATAAATATCGAAAACAGATCTTGTATTTCCCAGTCGACAAAAGTCATTTTGTTGCTTGTTTAAATTAAATTTCATTGATCTTCAACTACAATTGTTCTGTAATTCTAATTTTTCGTGTTTTATTGGCAAAAACTAAGATTTTCTTCTTAAACAACAAATCTTCTTAACAAATCAAAAGTCAAATAACAACATCATCGTTGCTTGAAAAAAATTAACAGCATATTACAAATTTTTAACAAAAATTTCATAATTTAAAATTTTTATTTGCATATAATTATTAAAAGCAAATCGCAACATTTGCCAATGAACAATAGCAGTTCAAATTACATCAACATACCATTTGCCCAACCAATGGAACAAATCAAAGATTAAATAATATGCAAATGAGAGACACAAGGCTCTTCGAATTTCAAGGCGATTTCATTTCAATTCAATTCAGCGAACGTGATTGATTTTTACAAATATTTTCCTGTCGTACTTGGGAATATATATTGGAGCAAACAATTATTTGTATTTATTAAAGAAATGAAATTTATAAAAGGAAAGTTCATTCAGACTCAGAATAATGATAATAAATAAATAAATATAAGAATAATGATAAGAAATAATGATAAAGCTGCATTTTCAGCATTTATTATTTCAGCGCATATTTCAGAATTTATTTATTTTGCAATAAATGTTGAATATTATGCGTTACCAATAAAGACATTATCTACGGTCACTTCAATACGCAATGTTTCATAGTTTATTTTTTTTTATTTGAAAATATTACTTTAGATGATAAAGAATTTACTTTCCAGTTTTCACGAGAAGGAATTTAAAAAAAAAAAACAAATTTAAGAGTTGCGATCCATATAAATTTTGATTTTGTTTATTTGGCCCGTTGTGGCATTTAAGTTTGATACTCGCTGTTACTGTAAATGGAAATTTGCAGTTCATGTCCCTATTCCTGGCGAGATTATGAGCTTCCGCGATAACAAAGATCTAAGGATTTCATCCATAGATGACGGCCACAACGCAGCAACTTTGGAGCGGAAATTTCCGCAGGATTTTCCGCTTTTTCATTATTTTGAACTGCAAGCGGAAAAAGTGTCGTGGGAATTTCCGATCCCGCCGCGACGCCGCAAGTGCAGAATTAGATACTAATGTCTCTCATAAGTCATGTATTAAAGAGGCTATAAGTGCATTTACTGCCGCGCGGTGTTAAGAAAAGAAACACCCAAGAATAAAACATTGCACTTGTACTCACAAAATTCCATACTAAATTTAATACATTTAAATCATTGCGTTTTAGAATTACTGTTCACAATGTCTAAAAGTACAGATCAACAGGCAAACAATCCGTAGTTGGATTTCGCTCATAATTTAACACGTAACAGAATTAACTCAATAGATGTTAAATAAATCTATGTGCCGAATTTTATGTATCTAGCTCTTTGCGTTTGGTAGTACCGTGTTAACTTATATTCGATCTCCCGGATGGACAGACTTCCTCTGAATGGATTTTGCTCAAAATTTGATAGAAATCGACAAATTTGATGTAAACCCAGACCATATACCAAATTTCATCCGTTTAGCCCAAAGTATTTTTGGAGTATCTTTGTCACAGACAGATGGATGGACATTTTACAAGAATGTGTTTTTCGAACTCAAAATCGCGAGTTCGAATTTTTTGACGATTACTACACTTTCTCTATATACGAAAGCGTAAAAACATTTTAAGACATAAACTGATATTGGCGCATGGTGATACAAGTTAGAATCAGCATCTTGCCACTCCTATCGTAGCTCTATTATTGTAAGTCTTTACTTAACACCAAGAAAAATCTTGATACGATGTCATTTGAATCGAAAAAATCGAGAATCGATGTTAATGAAGGCTTGGCTGTAAAAACAATTTTAACACAACGTTTAGTTTAATTAATAATAAGGAAAAATGTATATCGTTGTGTGCTGGTGCTGTATAAACCAAACTGCTAGACCCAGAGATTATGAGTTAGAACAAATTTGCCTTTTAAGAAGGAAAATTGCAACTCAGTCACATGTCATTTTTCAGCAAAATTTTTACAAATATTATTAAGCAACTATCATTTTTATACCTCCATAGAATATATATAAATATCTTTCGAATTAAATTTTGTCCCTAATTTTAAAAAATTTTAAAAACTGTCTTTATGCATAGTTTCCAGGAGTACTTTTCATTGCTGTAATAAACTTCAAACCGTTTTTCTGTACATATAACTATTTAATTAAGAATTTTCGTTCCATTTTTAAAACTAAGATTGATGTCGTAATATTCTTTTGAAAAATCATGATGAATTTTACTTATTAAATGCAAGGACACAATTCGGTTTTAGCGGCAAACAAAAAAGTCCAAGAGAAAATTTCGCCAAATTATAAAAATGAACTCAAGTGTATTATTATTTACTAGCCGCCTTTGGCGACCAGCCGGTTCGCTAGTATTACCACTGACTGCAATTTTCAATTAAATATTTTAAGTATTTATTATTAAGTATTAAGTAAGTATTATTAAGTATTTTAAGTTATTTATTTATTTATTACCAGCCGGTTCGCCAATATTACCGCTCGCTACAATTTTCAATTAAATATTTTAAGTAACTGGTCTCTTAATAGATTCTCAAACAAAACAATTTTAATCTTCAAATTTTGATAGTCATACCAAACTTATACTGTTGTTTAGATCGTTTCGTTCAATTTACTCTATATATTTTGCTAATTTGTCGTCATTTCCGGTAAAACGTCAACTTTAATTTAAAGTGAAAATGATGAAATTGCAATTAATATAAAGATATTTTTTAATAAAACCAAGCGTTTTATTTTATTTATCATCTTTATTGCTATTTATTTATTACTATTATTATTGAATATGAGTATTCCAAAAAGAATATCTTGGTATTTAAGTCTTATGTGAACTACAAAATATTTTTGATAATTTATGTAATATCTCAAAGAATAATTCAACAAAAATTTCTCAGATTTAGCATAAAATTCAGTTTTTAGTTTTGCTTTCAAAAGGATTGAAATGAAATCAATAATAATATTTTGTTCCAGCCTATAAATATATTTCAAAAATTATGAAATCTAAATTTAATGAAGTAAGGTATCATATTCTGAGAAATATTCTGGACACACCAAATTTTAAATAAATGAATGAATGTTTCTATTTTCCACGATCAACTAAGACTTATTTATGAAGCTTCGAATGTTAAAAATCTAGAAAAACTCAACATTTTCATAATCTTAGGCCAATTATTCTTAGAAACCTGCGCGCTGATTGGCGTATTTTTTTTAAAACGATCGATGGAAAATCTAAAATTATCCTTTTTTTTTATTGAATAGTGATATTCAAATTTTCATAAATCAGTCAGTTTAAGTGATTGATTTAGTTGAATGGAAATTAACTCTTTTTATTTAAAATATTAGTGTTTCAAGAGCATTTTGTTATTCGTGATTTCGACAGCAGAAGCTTTATGTAAAATCAAAAATTCGTTATTTATTAGAGCATTTATTGAATTAAGTTACATAAAATATAATCATTTTTCTATTTAAACCATTTTAGTAAATCTGTTGTGTTCGTGCGTCAACAAAAATAGAATGCAGACAAACTTATTATGAAACTAAATCTTATTACATTATAGATAATATTATCAAATTTACATCAACTTATTTTCATTCAAAATTCTAGCATCGTTTTTAAACAACAAATTAAAAGTTCCAAAAATATCACTGTTGCCAATCTGAATTTCACAACTATTTACAAAATAAAATTTATAATTATTAAAATAATCGTTTGCTACTTTTAAATAAAATATTTACGATTTATGTCGCAACAGATCTTTGTCTTACTAAAGGTTTACAAATTAGCTGTGTGGCCATGATTTGAATGGATATCTTGTTCATATTAAACAAAACTTGCCTTAAAATAAAACTTATTTATTGGACTAATAATATATAGAGTGTAAAAGATCATAAAAGAATTTTTCTTTAATTTATTTTTTAGAAAAAATAATATTTCATATTTGTTTCATTTCCTACAGACACGTGACGAAAATTATATTTTTGCAGATTTCATTTCCAAAAAGATTTAATTTATTTTCAGTTAGAGCTTTAATCAATGTGATGGCAACACTTTGAAAAAAGCTATTTTTTTCTCCTGAATGCGAAACGTGCTTAATCCTCATTTTTATTTTTGACGAAAAAAATTATTGAAAAACAAAGTTAAAATATTTATTTAAAAATTCATTAAAAATAGAAATTTAATGTTAAGATTAAAATATTTGTATCATTTAAAAGATAAATTTTTGATCTTTAACTTCATGTAAAAATCTTTTTTGTGCGGTAATATTTTCGGAAGTTATAGTAGAAACACGTCAAAATTTTGCTTAATTTTTAAATAAATAAAATTCTAATTAAAAATTCGAAAAAATAACCCCCAGGTGCACATTCCCGGCCTCCAAGGTATACACGTGCCAAATTTGGTAGCTGTAGGTTGAATGGTCTGGCCTGTAGAGCGCCAACACACACACACACACACACACACATTGAGCTTTATTATAAGTATAGATTATGAAAACTTTTGAACGTGCGAATCGCATGCAATATAATTTGCCAATTGAAATCGCCAAATTGGCGAAATTTTTTCTTAGTGCTTTTTGGTTGCCATTACAATCGACAAGTACCAATCAGTGTGCGTGCAAGTGTGTGTGTGTTATGAGATGAATCAGTAAATAGAGCCTCATAAAATATTAAATATATTAAGAAACAAATGGATAAGTTAAATGATTATGCGTATTTTTAGTGAGAAAAAAGAAAATGAAGTTATTCATTAGACAACATGCAATTCGTGATCAAATGATATAGAAAATGTGTTTAAGATGTAATTTTGAGGTCATTTGATATGGCTCCATTAAAAAAAGCTCATGTACACAATTCAAAGAACAAGTGTAAAATACGACGGCATAAATACTTAAAACAATCTGCTGTTTAAAAATTTGCTTGTAGAGAGAACCATAAAGGCAATTAAATCATGCCAAGGAAATTACTGGTATTTGTGGCGTACTAGCTGATCGATAAAAAAGTTTATTATGTAATACAAAACAGAAAATACATATATGTTTGTCGTAAGAATTCAATCGGAATGATGGATAATACCAACATGAAATTTGCACGTCACTAACGTGCGATTTCTAGATAAAATACATAATTTTAGCCTTTTAAAGTAATATTTTTTCTAAAAAATATTCAATTAAATAGAGGAAAAAATTATGATAACAATTTTAAAATAGCGAAGCAAATAATTTGGTGCTTTCGACCAAATAAACAGAATAAGCATATTTGCATTTCAACTTCTACGCATAAAAAAAGTCTAATAACAGTAAAATTTAGCCGTAATAAATAAAGAATGAGTTTGAATCTATTACAGACAAAACAGAATATTAATGTTAATTTTTATAAGGCTTTTAAATAATTCTAGGCAACAAGATATAGCAGGATCATCTTTTTCTATTTGCAAGTGGTATGTTTTTCTCCTACTTTTTTTGCGTCTGTATAATCATTCAAAAATTTGACATCACACTTATTCCAAAATAGCACGCAATATTCTGTGCAAGCTTAAAATGTAAGAAAAAGTCATTTTCATTCGCCTCCAGATGAAGAAAGACTTCGAAAAGTTAAGATAAATGAAGTAAGATTCTATAGCAAGATTTTAAAGTAATCAATATTCAGTGGCGACTGACTCTCTGCTAGGACGGCAGAATTGCTAAGCTTTACATTTCGCTTTTAATCTTATTAGCTTACTTTTGCTCTAAGGAAAAGAGATTCCCCAGTTATCAACGATAGTTGAAGCAGAAGCAATACAAACGAGAGAGAAAAAAATGATATATCCATCACTTAAAATGGAGGCAGATGGAGGCTGTTTGTCGAACAGCTGCAAAAAGCGTCAAAATTTGTCCAATGCGCAGCAGAAAAAAACATCGGGACACGAAAAATCCGAGTCCTTTCTCTTTGAATTTACTGGAGTAACATTTGTTTCCTCCCTTACCTATGTTCTAGTATGCTCTCTCCCTTATCGCCTACCCTTACTTTAAAACACGTCTTCGCTCCCTCAGTTTTTCTTCGCTTACAGTCATCAGCTATTTATAAATCTCGGTTTTAGAAAGAAAAAAAAAACATATTCAATGACAGAAACTAGTTTAATTTACTGAAAATTCACTTTTGTTCGTTAGAAGTCGGACACGGTGGTCTGGTGGTAAGGTTTCGGCTCCGTACCGGAAGGTTTCAGGTTCGAGACACAATTTCATCGAAGACCCATCCTGTAAGTAGGTCTAATGCAAGTCAAATCCATCGGAGCCAAACGTCCTCCCGCTGGTGTGGCGTGGAAGTTTGGAAGGGGGGTGCCAGCTCATATGTCATCCTCGTTATCTGACAGCGGTTTAAAATTACTAGGTCCGTCCCAAAATAGCCCTGGTGTTGCTTTAAAATGGGACGCTAATATAACAAACCTAACATTCATTAGTAGTCGCTCTTCGAAGAAAACATAGATAATTTTCTAAAATATCATTCACGAAAAAACTAATTAGAAGGAAGGATTGAGCAATATTATTAGAAGTAAAAATAAGCAACAAAAATCTTACACCAGTTAAATACTGTATAAAATATTCTGTAACTATCAAACATGGACGTCAGATGTAGCGCTAAAATAAAATTCCGAAATCTTTAAACTATTTATGCTAAAATATAGTTTATAGCTTGAAGATAATAAAGAAATAGTGAGCATTCATTTTAGACGCCTTCTTTTCGACTAATATAACACAGATCAACAATTATAATGTAGGGAGTACATATCAAATTTAATTTAGACGAAAACACACACATGAATATATATTTATTTTTCTATTTATTAATGTTATATTTTCAGTAAATCCTCAATTTTTCTTGCACAACCACTTACTAAGGAATCTCATTGCCATGCCGTTTCTCTATTCAATTGGTATGTACGGAGGTTAAGAACCAGGAGTTCAAGCACACCGTAACACTCCCCTGAAATCGGCACAAGTGTATATAGGCTTTTTTCTCTAAAATTTGTTACCAAAATTCTAATGGGGAGGGGGGGGGGGATATCTCAACATGCGATCTAAAAGTGGAAATTTATCAAAACCTCGAGATCGATTTTTTTTTTTTGACGATTACAATACTTTCTCTCTCTCTCTCTCTCTGTTTTATTTTTACTTATTTATTTATTTATTATTATTTTGCATATTTACTTTTTGGCATTATACAGGCGCCGCTTCGGGACATTAAACTCCGTGCACAATTTGAACTTCGAACACACATAGTGTGATATGTTCAAATATATATCGGTTATATGTGATATGCATTGGATTTATTCAAACAATATAAACAGATTTTAATAAAATCATATATGCTAATTTTTGGCTGCTAATCAAAATAACTGTTGTCTTTTAAAGAATTTAACCAGCGAATACGACCAGCAAAGCATATCAGCATTAAATTAGTTTTTAGATGGCAAAACAGCATTAAAGGTTAATATAAACAAATTTTGCTTAACGAGCATTGAAGGTAAATAGAGTCAAATTTTACTTAACGAATATTAAAGGTGAATGCAGTCAAATTTTACTTAACATTAAAGGTGAATACAGTCAAATTATACTTAACGAGTATTAAAGGTGAGCACAATCAAATTTTACTTAATGAGTATTAAAGGTGAGTACAGTCAAATTTCATTTAACAAGCATTTTGGATAACGAGCGGCGAGGAAACACCGCGGCGTCATATGTTCGATTGACCTGTATCACTCTATGTTGAGCACTTGTTAAAAAAAAACTCTTATATCTACATGAAAGAAATTCTGGTCAAATAGGGTTGTCGAAAGCGACTCCGAGGGGTTACAGCAAGTGCCTGGGGAACTTTAATCGGCGAGACCATGTCCATGGCAAAGATTATGGAATTAGAAGTGGATAGCAACAAAATCGAAGAGCTGGCGGAAGAACACAATCAGAATTCACGAAGAATTATGGAACTGCATTCTATGTCACAGTAAACAGCTGCGGTGGAGATTTGGTCAGAAAAAAAAAAGGAAATAATGGACGATTACAGAGCAACAATATTCCCGTGATATCAGAGAGGTATTGAAAGCACGTCATATATATCATATGTTGAAAAGCAATGCTCTGATAAGGCAGTACCTATGTGTGCTATAAACTCCGTTAACGGTAATGTTGTGACTCATTTTCGCCAAATTTTGAACAGCAGCCAAAGACAAATGCCTTTAGATAATTTTCTTATTAAAAATGGCATGTATTATAAATAATAAATTACATTATAAATTTATATGAGTATTTTCACCCCGGATTATTTTAAATGGATTCCCACAAAAAAAATGTTTGGCTTAATGAATATTTTGCATTACGAGTAAGACTTCGGAAAAGCAAGTTTATAAGCACTGTATAAAAAAAATGAGAAAAAAAACAATCCTAGTGTAAAATCACTGATTCCCATAACTCACTCGCAATCAACGAATTAAATAAAATAAAAACTGAAGACATTCGAATTTGACAGGATGGCGGCCATGCAGATTTCGGGACTAATAATCCTCATCTCTGCCCTCCCATCTAAAACTGAAACTCTGCACTCCTTGGCCAGCAGAAAATCAATAAAGGAGCGAGCACAAACAAAAGCTCAGGAGCGTTTACTAATGCGACCAGCCATTCATCAAGGCCTCCGCAATGGATGTGGAAGTCAAGAAGCACCACACAACAATTTATGCGGAAGCTGTCTCACATTTCCGAATAATCGAGACGAAATTCGACTCCTAGGTTCCCATGCTCCGATTTCGAAAGATTGATCTCGAATATGCGCATTCAAGGCTACCACGTGTGGTTTCGGAAGCCAGGAAATGAAACCGTAGAAAACAAATGCATTATTTTACCCATGATTCCTACCGCAGAAGAGAATACACGCATTGACGCTCAATTTAAACGTGATTTTTATGGTGGAATTATCTTATCTTTCATTAAAAATAATGACTCAGTACAAAAGGAATTTACATTACAATAAAAGACAGAATCAGATAATTATGCAAGGAAAAAAAAAATGGAAGAAAAAAGATAGCCGGTTACGTTTAGTCATATTTTCCAATAACACACACACACATGTAAGCATATTTGAGCAGTTGCGTAGACGAATAGAATATACTTTTGAATTGTTAACTTTGATTTATTCCATCCAGGAGGCATAATTTAAGGTAAAGAAATAGATTGTAAGATATAGATCAGTCTACATCGTGATACAAGAGAGAAGAGCAAAAAAGATTGTGATTTAAGAAAAGATTTATTGATTAGTGGTTTTACAATTAGATTTTGATAGGAATTTCTTAGACACGTGTCGATTTAAGTTAGAGAAATTTAGGTATCTTTGAAAGAACGTTGCAAAGATTAAGGATTTTCCTCCCTTCGCTCAGAGCGCGAGAACTCCGCTGAATTTAGTTTCCTAGAGCACGTGTTAAAAAGTAATTACATAAAAATGGTGGAATTGGATTAAGAAATATAAGAGACCATTTTAGAATGAAGTTAATATGAGCTAAATTAAAATAGCAATTTGGAAATGAATTAGTATTTAAATTAGATTTAAAAATATCATTACATATACATAAACATAATTTTTGCAAATGCACGGCCTTAAAGAAAAAACTTTTAAAATTTATGTACATATTATGTACAGAGAAAAAGCGATAAGATATGCCTCAAAGACATAGCTATATAAAAGCAAAAATGATCGAAAATTTTCTCTTCAATGATTTTACTATGAGCTTCCGATAGAGATTTCTTTGCCACGTGTCGATTCCACGAGTCTTGGACATCTTTGAAAAATCTGTGTGAATGATAAGGATTTTTATCCCTTTGTTCTTGGGGTGGGAACCACAGAATCAGCACTTTTATAAATCGCGTATTAGAATTTAATAGAAGAGTGGGTATTGGATCAGAAAATAAGAGAACATTTTAGAAAAAATTTAACGTGGGTTAAATTAAGATAAAAATTAGGAAATGAATTAGGATTTAAATTAGATTAAGAGGTATCATTAAGCACACACGCATACACATATACATTATATTCAAGGCTGTTAACAGTTAATACGACGAAGAATTATCATATATAACGCGAGTTTCGGTTGTTTATGTACCCACATGGAATGTTGCAGACAGTTGCGCAAATACCTACTTTTGAAAACACTGGATTTTCATTAGAGAACTTAAAGGGAAAGAAGGAATAATCCAATTTGAAATGCATTTGTCAGGAAATATTCTATACGCTGTATAGTGTATTATTCCAAGTATACCGGAAGAGATCGGTGAAATCACCCAAATTTTAAATAAAATCATACTGAAATCAATTTCCCTGATGTCTAGTGTAAATGAACTAGTACATATAGTTATGAAGCATCAAGTCCTTTTATCTTTAATCGGTGGAAAGAATTTCATGTTTGTCCAAATGAATGGAATTTGGAATGTGCAATGTCTCTTTTCCTATCCTGTATCAAATATAAATTTTTATAGTTACGCTCTAATATACAACAGTAGTACATGACAAAAAATTATAATGTATATATTATCATTAAAGTGCGAAATCTATTATTTCATAGAATATACAACAGTATGCGACAAAAATATGATGGTGTATGTTATCATTCAAATATGAAATCCTTTATTTCATAGAATATACAATAGTATACGAAAAAAATGATAGCGTACTTTATCATTAAAGTGCGAAATCCATTATTTCATAGAATATACAACAGTATACGACAAAAATATGATGGTGTATGTTATCATTCAAATATGAAATCCTTTATTTCATAGAATATACAATAGTATACGAAAAAAAATAATAGCGTACTTTATCACTAAAGTGTGAAATCCTTTATTTCATTGAATATACAATATTATACGACAGAAAAAATAATAGTTTATGTTGTCATTAAAATATGAAATCATTTATTTCATAGAATATAAAACAGTATACGACAGAAAAAAGATAGTGTATGTTATCTTTAAAGTATGAAATCCATGATTTCATTGAATATTATAAGTAATTTCATGAAATAACTAGAAATTCTATGAAATAACCGAATTATACACTTTAACGGTAACATACATAACAACAAAAAAATGAAAATTTTAATAATATTAAAAAAATAAAATAAAATAAAACAGGTCCCCCCACAAGATATTCCAGATTTAAAATCATCAACAGAATGCAATGACTTACAAATGGCCGCTTAATAAATAAGTTGATGAACACTCTGCCAAGAAAACAGCCAGGCAAAAGATGTGAACTGTCATCTTTTGACACCGTTCCACATTTGATTTCATGCTTTTTTCAGTTGTCTTCTGCCACTCAGGTAAATTGTAAACAGTTCTCTAAAAGATCTCCAGACTGCGTAAAAACCCATTCGAGAGGCATTCGAAAAGTATGTCGCCTGACCACAAGATGTTTTTGAAATATTTCCAAATCAAAAATAGTACTTGCAGTTTTAGCTGCTGAAAAAAATCAATGATCAACATTTGATTTTTTGTGAGCCTATTTTAAGGTTCTGTAGATCATTTCAGACTATTTAAAAGCCAGATAGAAATAATAAATTTCACCAATCAAAATTTTTATTTGGGAAAGATTATTACATAACTAGTTAGAAATGAAACAAGTAAGACTGAAATTAAGAAACAGATTCTTAAAAACAAATATTATAAATATCAAATATCAGTTTAGATATTGTTAGAACTAACACTAACAAAAAACATAACATTAGTTTTAACTAAGACAAAGCTTAGAACAAATGTAATGTAAAGAAAGTGTGTTCGAATTTATTTAAAAATAAGCTAGCTGACTTAGATAACCAACTTCATCAACTACATTAAAAGTATAAATCTAGTCACCCAACTTTGATAAATTACTTCTTATAACAAAGAAAGAAAGCACTATTTTAAATTAAACTTTAAAAAGTACAGATCATTTTCATTGGTTAGCAAACACTGTAAATTGGTTAATTCGAACTAGTTGCTAAAGTTGGGGGCGTCTGCGAAAAATTTATTTTGAAATATTTCTCAAAGCTTCCTCTGAAAGTGACCTCTGATGACATGTTTAGAGGTTAGGAGCTTTCATATGAAATCAAAAATTTCGAAATCGATACAGTGGTTGTGGCTGGAGGAATGTGCGGTAAAGCAGTGTTCTTGCAACTTCTCTCAAAAATGGTGGTTATTAGAGAGAAAGCAATAAATGATGACATATCTGGAGGCTATAAGCATTCATATGAAACAAAAAAATTTCAAAATCAATACAATGGTTCTGGGTGGGGAACTCTGCCGAGGTTTTTATCCATAGAAAATGTACAATAAAATAGTTATTTTGTGATTTTCTGTAGAAAATGATGAGTGCTGGAGGATTAGTGATCATTTATGAGATATATAGCATAGAGATTTGAATTTTCATATAAAACAAAAACTGGAGAAATTTTATCTGTAATTCGGATAAACGAACTAGCTATTTGGGTTTTATTCTTTAATAATAATTATTTTAAATATATAGATTGGTAATTTGCAATACTAATTTGAAATAAGAAAATTTGGATTCTTCACTAATATTAATTAACGTCATAAACACAACTGCGACATACAATTAATTCATTAATCAGATATATTATCAAACTTCTAGAAAACTTATGCCAGGTCGAGATATAATATCTTGTTTTATTTAGAAAGAATTGGATTTCAAAATTGGTAGGGTGTACTTAAAACATATAAGGTGAAAACACAAATTGAAATATTTATAACAACATAGTATTAGAGACAGAGACTAATATAGTAGGAAAGTATAGAAATACAGACTAAGGTATTTTATTTAGTACAAATAACGCTAAGCATATTAATATTGTGGATCGCGAGAATATTTAATTCATCACAAATAACAATAATGAAATAAGTTTTAAGTTTAATTATTTAGCCATTGTTTAAACTACTTTATTGTGTGCATGAGGTGGCAAAACATTTTTGAAAGTTAAAAAAAAAATCATTATCTAAAGATTTTTTATCTAAAGATTTTTATGATATAAAAATCTCAAAAATGAAAATACATGGTTATGAGCTGGAACTTATCATTAAAAAAAAGTTTTAGTATTTCTCTTTGGGGTTATAATTTTGTTCAAAGACGATATAAAGGTAAATATGTTTCCTAAAGAAAAGAAGAAAAAAAATCACGAAATTTTGAAACTGTCAACGCATTTGAACGCAAAAATTGTGAAAAAAAAGTGCTTGCTCTAGTTATACGAATGACAAAGAAAGTGTTTCAGAGAAAACTACTCAAGTCTGGAGGTTAAATGGAATAAGGCCAGCAGGAAATTAATTTAATTTCCTAAACAATGGAGTACTCTTATTTATTTCCATTGGAAAAGACTAACGATAAAAACTTTTACTTTTCGACAGTCATCTTTAGAATTTTTTTAAATACAAAATGATTTGTGGAATTATGGGAGATAAACTAAAATGCAACTTTATTTCATTTTCATCATTTCAAAAAAAAAGTAACAATTAAAATTATGTAGAAATTTAAGCGATATACTATATTAAAATTATTTTATTTAAAATCAATCCAGTAATACTCAAATCAACTCGAATAAAATTTTAAAAGTTAAAAGTTTTTAATATTAGGATTCGTTTATGATATTACGTTTTTTCTAATTCTTACAAGAATGTTTCATATAATTATGTATATAATAATCTTCATATAATTATGTATATAATAATCTTCATATAATTATGTATATAATAATATTCATATAATTATGTATATAATAATCAAATAGAATGGGATCACTAAGAGATAACTATTTTAAGACAAAAAAAAAATGCAATATTTCTACATTTTTCAAAAATACATGCTTAAAATATATAAAAAGTAGAAGAAACCTTTTGGTGGAAATGAAATATAATATTTTTAAGGAGAAACAATAAAAATAAACTTATTATAAACTGTTAACATTATTAATAATGCAATTGTAACATAACTATTGTCTAATAATGCAAACTGAATAGATAATATAATCCGTACCCCAAAAAATTTCATATAAAAAGTATAATAAAAAAAGGGTACTTTAAATTGTGAAGAATCTCCATGGTATTTATGTAGGAATAATAGGTACAAATTCAAATTTAATCGACATAATTATAACATCTTCACATCTAACAACATATCTGATTCATACGTCGAATTAGAAAATTTTTGATTATAAAAAAAGATGAATGTTTGTTTTTTGTAATTTTATTACAAACTTCAAATTAAAAATTTAAAGTTTTTACCAATTTTGATGAAATCTGGCTACGTGTTGTTCAAAGCAAGAGGGAAATAATGTTTATTTTCTAAAGTCCAAAAATTAAAAGTAAAATGAAATTAGCATAAAAATGAAATATATTTTTGGTTTTTTTATGGTTATATATTTCAAACAAATTACGTAGCGAAAAATTATCTTTTAACATTATTTTAAAATTACAAAATTACCTTTTCAATGACAACAATTTCATTTCGGTACAATTTTTCTTCGTAATTTACATATTTTTTTAATTTAATTTGATACAATACATATTTTAATTTTTTTTAAATAAGTATCTTACATAATTATCAACTTAACTTGATCTGTAACAATGTTTTTACAGTTAAAATGATATTTAAAGCTAATTTCACTGATCCATTAAACCATTCTATAAACTGCTTTTACCACTGTTCGTATTAACATAGTTAACCATGTTAGTATTATCATTGGTAACGTTGGACATTAACTTCAATACAGATTTTCACTTCATATCAGTTTATTTCACTGGATATACACTTTTTCATCTACATGCGCAATAATTTCTAGTACACAGATTCCATTAAAATCATGAATTTCAGTACTATCAATTAATAAAAAGAAATATTTAATAAATGCATTCCATTTTAATAGTCTGACAGTCGGGAAAGTCAAAATTAAGCGGTACAAAGGCGCGCTTTAAGTATTTCAGATATTTATAACCTTCTTATAGGGTTTGGAATATGTAAACAATACCCGAACTAGCCAGAGGCCATGAGGAAACTTGATGGGGCCGCCGAAGAGCAACCCCACCTAGAACGAAGAAACAACGACACTTGATGATACTGGACACTTGCAAACAACAAAGGACCTTTTAGAGAAAACATATATTGGTCCAGGAAAAAAAAAAAAAAAAGAACAGAGGAAAAAATTATATTTCACATTACATATTAAACTGTGATAATGTATTTAATGCATTTTTAATGCTTCAGAGTGGAATAGCAATACATGGCACTTACCAAATACGTTAAGTCACCTAATTAAGAAACAATCTATGTATAACAGGAGAGTTATATTCCTCAAAAAACAATCTCTGAAGCAAAAATAATAATAATAATGTAACAACGTAAAAACAACTAACTGTTTCTTATTTTAAAAATCCTAGAACTTTCCCTTTTCTCAATGATCATAAAATAACCCATGTTTTTCCACCAAAATAGAATCGTCGATCGAAGAAGAAATGAAAGAGCAGAAATACCATGTAAATAGACACAGTGCCATTTTCTAATCGGTACCAGGAGGGGAAACGTATAAAAATCGACGATAACATGTTGCTGCAGTGTCTCCCCAGCTCTAACTCAAACAGAAATGGCCTGAGCACACAGCCAAAGGGAGATGGAAACTATTGAACAAAGCGAGACTCTTAATCTCCTGCTGTAGCAGAAGGGACAAAACAAAAGATAAAAGGCCGGTTTTGTAAATATATTTAAGGAGAACCGTTAAAGGAATACACGATGTTGCAAATAACGGGGCTCGAGGATCAAAACAGGATAGCAGACATTTTGTTGGGACAGGATGTAAACAGATTACCGCCGAGGAAATTAATTCTTCGTTTACGACGCGAAATCGCTATCTTAGCGGTGAAAATATTTTGAGGCAAATAACACTAAAAAAGTTTTTTTTGTTTTTTTCTTCTTCTGTAGTTATGATGGTGCAATAAATTTTCTGCGTTTCAAATTTCAGTGGCTAAAATATTTATTAAACACTTTACACTAATGTGATACATAATTAATATTAATCAGGTGAGCAAACAAATTAGTAAAATAGTCTGACATTTCAAAAATTTTAGTATTTCGTTGGTTTATCTTGAACGTAAATCAAACTGTAAATAATTAAATTCTAAATCATGGCTATTTAATACTGACACACAAGGGCCCAAATCAAAAATTTAATTTGTATCCTCAGATATATACATGAGCGGTAAACCAAAACAGTAAAATGTAATATTAATTAGTCTCTATTTCAACTAATAATAAAGATGTGTGTGTGTGTGTATTGGCGCTCTACAGGCCAAATTGTTTGATCTATAATTACCAGATATACTTTGGAGGGTGGGAAATGTGTACCTTGGAGTGATTTTTTCGAGGTTTTAATTAAAATTTTAACTAATTAATAATTAAGCGAATTTTTGGGTTTTTCCGCGATAACTCCCAAAAGTTATATTTCACAAGAAAAAATTATTACACTATTCCAAAATTTAAAAAATAAAAGTCTTTTTGATAATAGCAATTTGATAATCATGCTAATTTTTCCAGAATTTCGATACTTTTTTTTAATATTTCAAACAATAGTTACACTGCTCCTTTGCTATTGCTAAAACACTGTTGTCCTAAAATTCAAACTGCTTTCATTGCTGCAATGAATATTTAATCACTTGATTTTATTATTCAGTTGCAGGCTCAAGAAGGATTTTATTTAATATCTGAGCAATTTACAAGACGAATGAAAAAAAAAAAAGAAGCGAACTTACAATAGGTAAAATTTAAAAGGAACATAGAGGAATCGGATATACCATAGGACTGAACTCCATTGAAAAGATTCACGTACAGAATGAGAAGAACAAACGAAAGATAGTTAAAATAACACGGCTTTAATACCTGATAATTTGAGGCAATCACAGACATGAAATTATATTTAAATGATTTAAGTGAACTTAAATATAACCAATATACTCGGCGGATCATATGTCTCCAAAAGTGATTAGTTAAAATAAAAAGAAAAATAATTTTTCTTAGTAAAATTTAAATGATATGTTTCAAATAAAGATATTTTCTTTCATTAAAGAGGCTGACGCTTAACACTCGTCCTAAGGTTTTCACAATCGTTACTTGTGACCTGGACCTACAGTTTAAAATTCTGTTCCAAACCATGTCAACTTTAACCGAAACTCTTAACCCTAAATGGGGCCTCACAGATGAATTTTAAATACGAGAATATATTATTTCGGTTTAATAAATACAATATTAGAGAACAGAAGTAATAAAGTAATACAGCTTCAATTAAAACATTTTAATCAAACTTATCAAATCAAGATAAGGTTCTAAACTGATTTGAACTCGCAATTTAATAAATTATTTCTTTATTTTTATTCTTTCTAATACTTACAATAATTTGGTGCTTTGAAAATAATTTTCCTACTTCTAAGCAACGGAAAATGAAAACAGAAAGCTACAAATACTACAATCTGACACAAACCTTTAAAAAAAAAGTAGTTATAGAAACGTATTCAAAGCTGCAAATGGGAACTGCAAGTAACATTGTTCCAGGAAACGGTATAAAGGATTGTCAAGATGGGGCAAAAAAAAATGGAAACACTTCTTCGAAATTTCATAAAAACGAAGATGGTATAAAATCAATCAGTTGAGTGCTGAATAAAGAGAAATATCTCGTAATAAGTGACAAAAAACGCACTTATTGGCATCTCGAAAAGGGAGATGGTAAATACGAGTAAAACTAACTTTAGATTACTTTTTTGCTTTCTCTAAATCCTTATAACAGTGTGTTCTATGAAATAGAGTGAATCGTAAAAGTTCAGCTCTTTACTTCCACTGCAAAAGATTTCTACTTTTAAAAGTTAATCTTGCAAAATTAAAAAATATTTAATTACATTTAGTTTTAAGAAGTCAACAAATTTACTAATTCAAACGGCTAGTCACAATTTGCAATCAAATTTAAACTATGGTTGATAAAATAAAACTTTTATAAAACTTATCATAATTTGTTCTTGAATAATATATTTTGAATTAGAATATTCCATTCAATATTCATTAAAGTAATTATTACAACAAGAAAATCTAATGAAAACGAGAATATATAATTTCGTACTTGGGTTTTACGACATAATATTAAAATCTGAGGCCCCAAATTATATTTATATATATATTTAAAAATAAAGCAAAACATTAATATTTTGTTCAGTATTTCTTATGCTATAAAATTATTTAACAAGAATATATTTATACTTAAACAAAGAGATGCTTGAATGAAAATATAAAAACTATATATTCGAACAATCAAAATTAAATAATTATTAATATACAAATTAATAAAATTGTCATACTACTGATACAGAATTAGAATATAAAAACTATCTAATCAGCCAGTTGAATAATGAACAAATTCACTACCGACTATAGTTATACAAAACAGGAATTATATATTTTTAATTTGCTGAACGTTTCTTATTTACTAAACACAGAAAAGGAAGAAGAAAAAAGTTTGTTCCAATTTTTTAAATTTCTTCTGTCAACGGCTACCCCTTTCTTCATATATATATATATATATATACTATATAAAAAAAGAAAATGTCGCACCATTTTTATGTTATTTTTCCTACCCTAAAATGTTTTCAAAGAAAAGAAAGTAAAAAAAAAGAAAAAAAGACGACCTCATATAAATTACTCATAAAAACGAATGCATCTTTTACTGTACCATTATCTTAGAGATTTTAATGGTCTTTTTTTAACCAAGATGGCTCACTTTATAGCATATGCATAATGGTGTGGAACTGCATTATTTTTGCAGGTCACCATTTCTCAATTTACCTGTCATTCATATGCAACCACGACCCATAATTTACGACGTCCTGATTTCATCCTAAATAATTTAATTTTGCTAGCAAAAAAAAAGTTATAAGAAATATGTTGAACAATATGAACCAGTGAAACTCTCGATACTGTGTTACATTTAGAATTCGAAATCAGAACTCGATGTATCACAGGATATTTTTATATTCTTAACTTGTCACACAAGTATATATGCCGGGGTCAGATTGAGCAACTGACATTGTCTTTTTAAAAAAATACGCAAACAATATGAATACGTAATACTCCTATTCTCAATGAAATACAACTAGAAATTTATTTTATTATGCATTATTTTCATTCATTCATCACTTCATTCATTATTGTTTCCAACACGATGTTATTCATTATGTTATTGTTTTTACTGAAAAATATTAATAAGTAGAGCAATTTGTTGGCGCTGAAATATTTTTCCTTATATAAATGGCGAAAGAAAATAGATAGCACAGACGAAATAGAAAGCTACAAACGTGTCAGTCCAAAATAACCTATATATATATATATGTGTGTGTGTGTGTGTGTGTGTGTGTGTGTGTGTGTGTGTGTGTGT
>JAPMOR010017130.1:0-27643 GCA_026543865.1 Argiope aurantia
AGTTTCTTCAAAACAGTGAGATATTATAAAATACTCTAGCAATATTAAATAACTATATTAGATTTAAATAATTATATTGTCACTAAATTAGTGAAATTAAAAAGATAATTTTTCTTAATTCCAAGATTAGTAAAAAATCTTTTTTAATATTGTAATAATTTTTGAAATTATGGTGAAAAACATCGTAATTTTACTAAATGTTCATTAAAACTTTAAAAAAATCATTACAAGCTACACATTTTGGCATTCCACTGTATATTTGTGCAAAATTTGGTAATTCTAGGTCAAACAGTCTGTGTTATATAGCATCAACACATTCACATTCATCTTTATTATTAGTAAAGATATGCTGTGAATGTTGTTTTATGAAGTCTACATACAGAGGCAAACATAGAGCATTTCCAGATTCTACTTACTCAAATGAACATGAATATTGATCAGAAACATCAAAATATATTATTAAGAATTAATATCTATTTTAAGATGCCCCTTAGAAAAAAGCAGTACCAATATTGTAACCCAAATTATTAAGTAAAGTAATTCAACCGATATTCCTTTGGCTAATATTTTGTTGTTGCCGAGTTTTTCACCTATTACACAAATTTTATAGAACTAAAAATTAAAATTTGTTAAGAAATGATTGATTTGATAAATAAACTGCAAGTGTCTAATTTCATTTAAATAACATTATTTTCAATAACAATAAAATTTTAGCAATAATTTTGCAATAAATTCTCTTTTCTTTTTTTTTTTTACATTAATGAACAAACAGTTGAATTTATTATTCGAAAGAGAGTTACTTGTTCTTTGAAATTGATTTTATTTCACAATTCTTCATTTTTACTATAATCTTCATTTCATTAAATTTTTAGAGCTTGTTTGCTTGTCTTTATGACTCCTTAATAACATCAGTACTCCACTGAGAAATAAATAGAATATGTGTGGAATTTTTTCTTAAAGAAGTGAAAGAGTCCGATTCCTTAAGAATGAACTTCTTGCAATTGTCCTTTGCTAATATTTTCAGAATCCTTACCTTCAATGATCTAGTGAAGCTATTAAGGGCCCATTTCTGCTCCTTACTAAGCCATAAGTGTTTGCATCTTTTAATCTAAAAAAAATTTGCCTGGTGCTTACAAGATAAGGTGGCTCACACGCACAACTTAAATTGGTTCGTCAGTGTCATTTTAAAAAAGTACAAATTTGTTACTTTGAGCATAGCAGTGCAGCTATCACAGTTTCATCTCACAGCTATCAAAGTTGTAAGGCCTTTGTTAAGTTTTTTTAAAAAAATTCAGCCTAGTACAAAACTGAGATGCTGTAGATGATATATGTATATATATAATTCTTTATTATAAAGCAAGTGACAGCTGAACAAAAGAAATTCGTACATTCATAATTAAAAAGAATCATAGCAATCACTGCCCAAACAATTTCAAAAAGTGCATTTTGGAAAATAAAAGAGTCCCAACCAAATAAAGAGAACATTTTAAAAGTATATTTAAATTCTCTAGTAAAAACCGCATTATAGTAGAGTACAATCCTGAAAATTTTCAGATATGATCCTAAATAAGGGTTTCAATTATCATAAGATTATATATAAATCAAATATACTTAAACGGTCAATAATCAATCAAAAGAATTAATAATTTCGAACAAACCAAATTTTGATGGTTAATGTTTACTAAAACTTAAAATACTTGCCTGTCTTGACAGCATAATAACAAATATACGCAGATTCGTCACACTCTAATTCAACATCATCATTATTTTCATTATTAGGGAGATATATTCGAGAAGTAGCATTTTCAGTTTCGTCGTCAGAACTATCTGTTTCTTCCTCATCACTCTCCTCATCATTAACTACTTCCATTTCCGCAACATTTTCTTTATCGTCATCAACAGTTGAAAAAGTTGAATTAGCCATCATATAAAAAATACTGTTGCTCCAGGAATTTTTGCTAAGTGTTGAAATAACACGTTTTTTGGTGTTTTGCTTACTGTTTTAAGAAACTGTTGCCAAATTACAACATTGAAACGTCGAAAGTCGCTAAGCGCATTATTAAAAATCTTAATTGAAATAAAAAGATAAAAAAAGTATTGATTAAATTTTGAATAAGAATTAGTATTCTACCTTATGACCTAGTTATTACGGAATTAAAAATTTAGAGTTAAAAGGGATGATATGACAATAAAGGCTATTTGAATTTCACTACAATACTGATGAAACCAGCTCACTCAGACAGAAATGCAAGAATGGATTTACCTTTATTTCTGAATTCTGATTAGAGTTACCTTCATAGAATAAGTCAATGCCTATTTTGTTAATATCCTCATCCTGACTGCTGCTTTCCTATCGATTAATAAATTTTTGATCCCATATAATATTCTTTTTAATATTGGAATTAAAACATATTCGAATGATATAAATATGGATATCAGCTTCATGTCATTTGATTTCTAGCAATTTTGCGTCTAATAAAAGTTCTTAGGAGGAATTAAATATACTGAAAGAACGCAGTCGCTTCTTTCACTTTTTTTTTTTTTTTTTGTAATTCTATTAATGCATTAAACATTGTTGTTATCCAAAAAAATGTTATACGATTTTTCTGTAAAAAAAGATTAAATTACCCAAAATGACCCAACTGAATTTTTAGAAATTTCTACAATATATATATATATATATATATATATATATATATTAAACAAATGAAAAAAATAACACATTTTTTATAATATAAAGTGTTAATGTAAAAGGATAAAATGACAGTTCTTTTAAAAAAAAATATTATTTGCATTTCTTCTAAACTTTGAATTGGTATAAACAGAGTTAAGATCCTTTGACCCCAGAATTGAGTGGTATTTTCTATTAACAATGCCGATTATAAAAATAAGAAAATATATAAAGTTCTCTTTTCCAATATTTTTTTATAATACTTAGAGAAATTTTAAAATATTTCTTAAAAATTTGAAATTTGCTTATTTAAATATTTTTCTCCCATCCTTCAATTTGATGTTCCGGAAATCGCCGTTGCACCTTGTTAATTTTTAGTAAAAATGCATATTAAAAATAATTAAATTACTAGTACTAGTTTAAATAATACTTATTTTAAATATATTATTAAATTTATTACTGCTAAAAATTATAATTAAAAATTATTTAATAGACTAAATTATTTATTTAAATATTATTCAGTAGCTTAAATGTATTCCAATTAAAGATTTTTTAAACAAAAAAGATGTTAAAACAAGTCGAAATAATAGAAAGATTTCATTTCCTAATACCGAGTAATAAAGACTAAATTATGAAAAAAAAATTACGAAAATTGAAATTATTACTTTAATTAATTAATTAATTAAAATTTGATTAATCAGTTATATATTTATGTAAAACGATACAGCTATCAATTTAAGAATATTAAAAATAAAATAGATTGTTTAAAATAAACTACCGCTATAATTACTAGAGGAAAACTAATAAAAAGCATTAACGTGTTATTTTGGTGATAGTTTTAACACCGGAAAAAATTTGTAAGTTATAGTTATAAATTTAACAAATAGCAAACATTTAAAGACTTAAAATTTAAGTTTAAGCTAATAAAGCTTTCACTTATAAAGTTTTAAATGATATAATTGCAAAACACAACATTTCATGCCAATGTAAGTTCTTTATCTAACAATCTGTTCTGCTGTGGTTATTAAACTCGTAACTAAAATAATCGTTTTAAAAGATTCATAGAATTAAACTTATTAAAAAGAGAAAGAGTTAATATGCATGAAATGTACGATTAAAAATAAATATTTCATCGATTTATATCAAAATCGCAGTAATTGTTTTAATGATCGTGAGGGAAAGAGTAAAATCTTGCTGTTTCCGACAGTTAAAATTGTTATGTTAGACAAGAAATTATCACGACATATATATTTATAACTGCTTCGATATCCAATTCAAATCGAACTGATATTCATAATTAAAATGTTCCTGATATTCAAATACATTGAATACACTTTTCAATTTTATCATGAACATTTATTATTAATTTATGTTTGCAGATATTTCTTAGAAATAGTTTTAAAAAGTCATATTTTTATAGGAAAATAATTAATACAACAAATCTGTGCAAAGTCTTCTTACCACTTTCAAAGCAGTTTCAGTTTAGCTATTTTTCAACTATTCTCATCGATTTTGTACTTATCGTTTAAATTTTTGTTCTTAATCTTTGTTCCTAAATCTTTGTTCTTATTCTTTAAATTTTTGTTCTTAATTTTTGTTCCTAAATCTTTGTTCGAATTCGTTAAATTTTGTTCTTATCTCTGTCTTGAGCCGTTGGCAACGGTTAGAGATATTTGTCCACTGGAAGTTGAAGGGCAGAGTGATATAAAGACACCTCATTCCCTAGGACATAAATTTACGAGGGTCAGACTACTTTAACCCCCTTTTTCACAGATTTGGAGGCATCATCAAATTATAAGACCCTTTCAGCTCGCAAATGTGCCTCTGTGTATAAAGAAGAAATACTCGCGCTACCTCAGCTTCGTTTACTGTCAATCTTCAGAACATTATTAAAAAGATTTTATTCGCCAAGTGCGCACATTTTACTTAGAAGGACGAGATATATATACATACATATATATATGTATGTATGTATATCTATATAGAGAGAGAGTTTTTAAAAATACTTAGTCTTCCTATTTAAAAAGGCGGTTTTTTTGAAACATTCGGTATGGTTTCAAAATTTATAATGCCGGCAAAAATATAAAGTATATTTTCAACGACATAAAAAAAAATCCAATTTTTTTTTTTTTTTTTTTTTTTCTTCTTCTTCTTTTGAGCAATGAAGTGTTTGCGTTAAATCATAAGATTGATAGTTCCTTAAATTTCTTGAAACAATCTAGGATTTGAATATTGTAAATATTAACGCGTCATACATAACACATACTTGTTATACACAACATGCATTTGATTATAACGCATTTGAAGAGACTAATACTTCAAAGTTTCCAGAATGAATATGTAATTATCTAGATTTTAATACACTTCAAATACATACAATACATGCCACGAATCTAAATAGTATTTGCGGGAAGGAAAGAAGTAAAAAATTTCAGAATTTAGTATGAGAAATTAGTATTTTAGTATTAGAAATAAATTTAGTATTAGTATTTAGAATAAATATTAGAAAATTAATTTAGTACTAGAAAAACCCTAACGGATTAAAAAAAACAGCAGAGAGAAGGTTAAGTTAGCGACTTTAATTGCCAATTCTTTGGCTTTAATAAATGTTAGCATTCCTATAACTGAGTTCATTTTAATAAAAACTCCACCATTTAGCTAACTGTAATTCTTCTTCTATTGAGTAATAAATACCATTTGCGTGATTTTTATACCAAACTAATAAAAATTTTCAACCTTTTTTGTAATATATATTTTGATGAAAGCTATTGCATGAACTGTATTTTTTTAATTGCTTTTTTTCTCTCAATGTTGGAAATAAATCCTAAGAATAATGCTTCATTTTTTTTGTTGTTAAACATGTTTTAAGGAAATTTCAACTGGGTGAATTCGAATTCAATGTAATATCCCTTATTTATTATGAAATTTTTTTTTAAAATAAGAAGTCATAAATGTTTTTTCTTATTTAAAAAATATTAAAATAATAAGAAGATGGCAAGTCACAAAATTAAAATTATCATTTAATTTTTTATTATTTTTTGTTATCAAATGCGTTAAATTTTTAAAAAAAATTAACACCTATATAAAACTATAGAATGAATTCTCTTTAAATCCTTAAAAAAATGACACTAAATAAATATTTATGATAGCTGAGAAAAACTATATTTTTAATTCTAAAAAAACGGCATTTACTTGTCTCGATACTTGAAAAATATGTACAGAAGCTGGCATCTTCAAAAATTCAGCAAAATGAAAATCTCGCGAGAATAAAATACTTTAATGGAAATACGAAAATACACAGAAGTTTCTACAAAACAATGTCATTCCCTCGCCAAAGGTCAAGAGTGAGGTCCATGTCACACTCTTTTATCGGTGCAGGGAATGGCACTGACATTTCTTGTAAAAGGGGAACTCTTTTTTTTTTTTTTTTTTTTTTTAAAGCTGAGAATTTTTGACTTGTGAGTCGGTTAGCCAACGACAGGAAAAATGGATCTCACGGATCTGTAAGCAAATTTGAAATAAATCATGAGAGAAATATTCTGAAATTTGAAAGAAAGTTCATCTTAATTATAATGCATTTGAGTATAATATCCTTGTAAATCAAATAAATAAAACACAATTGCTCATTTGTTCCCGAAAAAAAAAGAAAGCATTTCAATCGTTCCTCGTCTCGGTATGCCATATCTCCCTCAGTTAATAAGAATATTCAAATCGTATGATTTTCCTAATCATATTGCAATTTATTTGGAACAAACGGCTTTAATATTTCGGTGTTTTTTTTCAAGATTTTATAATTTTTTATATCTTAGAAATTTCTTGAATATCACTACTTTTGCAATTATTTATTTTTAGTTTTTCCATTCATAGTTATTTTTACCTAGTTTGGTTTACTCTTTTCATTTCCATTTAGTTTATTTCTTTTTTTCTTTCCTTTCCATTTTTTTCTGTAAAAAAGGAGAAAAAAAATGCTGCCGATGCAGCACTACGATATAGGTTTTGAGCGACCCCCCCCCCCCAGAACTCAAGTCACGAGGCGACGGCCTCCAACGCCTGTGCGGAAATCCGCCTCTGGTGTTAAGTTCTCTGAAGCTCATTTAACGTATTGATTTGTATGTATTCTTACAATGTAAACGTATTTCTTTATTAATTCTGAACCAATCTATTAGGATAAGCACTACATATGTTAACCACCAAGGGCGCGCTGACAGATAGCAAAGAAAATTTTCTCCTTTTAAATATATTTTTTTATTTGAATAGCAAATGATTTTAAAAGTATCTTAAATAAACGGTATGAAGAATATTTATTCATTTATTGTGATGGCGTATGTTAAAGCACGATTGGAGTTTCATTGGCAGTTGGTGTTCCATTGAATGATTTAATGTTTTAAAAGTGTGATAGTATAAATACTAGCCCTTCATCAGTTGCTTTGTGGAAATTGTGCGATCATTTGCGGTATTTAAATGATGTGCTGAATATTTCAGCAATGCTTAGTAAAAAATTAATACTACATCCAAAAAATGCATCATAGAGAATTGGAGACAGAATAATCTTAATATTAAAATAAAATTAATCATCCTAATCATCCTAATCAAATGTCTTTCACCGTCTCTTTTCTTAAGCAAGATTTTAATTTCGATACTATCTATTATGATTACGAAGAGCATTTTTATTAGACTTTATTCTTTGATTTTATAACGACAGGCAACTTTTATTTTTTATCAAATTTTTGCAAGATTTTCTAATGAATAATTACAAATTAAATGAATAATTAATACAGTTAAATAAATAATCAATATTCCAATGCATTATAAATAAGTAATTAATTTTTCTGTGATTTATTTTATTTTTATTTTAATACTCAAAGTAAACATTTATTGCTGTTCTACAATTTTTTACCATAACGAATTCATATATTTTTTATAAATTTATTTATATAAAAATTAAGCTAATAACATTTTTAGACACACTGGGCAGAAATCAAATCCAATAATTCAAATCCAGGAGTCAAATCCAACAAGTGATTGACCATCTGTCTTGTAGACGTCTATTAATATTTGAGTCAAATCCAACAAGGGATTGATTATCTTTCGGTTTGTACTCTCAGAAGCTTGTACGCTCGATAACTCAAAAACGCAATGACTTAATACTTGAAATTTAACATGTGAATTTGTAACTATGATTGCAGTTCTGAATCCTTTTGTTTTCGGACGGTGAGGAAAAAAAGTTTCTTAAATATGAATTCGGTCTTCGGATGCTATTTATCTCATCTTAAAGAATAGTCGCCAAAATTCTCTCCAAGTATCACCTGATAGATTCAGTAGAAATGCTAAGATTAATATTTCTTAACTATTAGCCTCCAACTTTAGGACAACACCTTTACTAGAGAATATGCGAGAAAGTTTAGGGAGAACCTTCCCACTGGTTTTTCAGTGCATTAAAAGGATTATTCTCATTACTAAATATTTGCTTTCAGTACATATTTCGTTCAAGTATTTGTATGCAACCATATAATTTTCCTTCCCAAGTTATTCATTTTTCTTTGATTTTTTTTAGAAAAAGAAAACAACGTCTGGACTATTAGTTACTTGTATTCATCAATATTCGAATACACTTTATAGAATGAATTCATAAATCTATATATAGAAAATATATCATCTCTGGATTTGCATATTGTTCTGGGAATGTGGCTACACTTTTGATACGACTGATTTTAGAATTAATCGAGTCAAAACGGAACTCGACCCTTATCATTTAGCCCCTAAAGATAGCCCCTTTGGGACATTTCAAAGAGCCATAGTTATTTACATCTCTAAATGATTTTCTAATTTTTGAAGTCCTCAGAATATATAACAGAAACGGCATATCTGATGAGGAGTTAATCGAATATATATCAAACAAAATAAAATTATTATCATTAATGTCAATCAATACGAGAGAAATGAAATCGGAAATATTTAGTGCAAGCGCTAATTCTTTTTTCTTTTCGTTAATGAATAGTCATCTGCACAAGATATTGTCATTCAGTGTGCAGAATATTTTGGTTACACTGAACCGTGCATATTATTCAGAGTTTATTTCATAGATACAAAATAAAATTATTATTACCGATGCCGATCAAGGCAAATCATATATAATGGAAATTTTCTAGTGCAAACAGTCATTTCTCTATTTATTCAATGAATCGACAAATGATATTTCGGTTCTACAAGCGTTACCGAATTAGACCGAAGAACCGTCGTGTAAGGGAGTCTGTTGCACGCTAAATCCGTCCTGACCAAACGTCCTCCCGCTGGTGTGGTGTGGTGTGGAGTGGAGAGGGGTCGTCCTCGTCATCTGACTGCGGTTCGAAATTACGAGGTCCGTCCCAAAATAGCCCAAGTGTTGCTTCAAAAGAGACGTTAATATAACTAAACCAAACCAAACCCCATTCGATTTGCAGTCTCAATGACCATCAACAAAGTGCAAGATCAATCGCTTCAAGTGTGCGTATTGAACCTAGAAAATCCATGTTTTCCACATGACCAATTGTATGTCGGATGCTTACGAGTCGGACATCCAAGAAATTTGTTTTTGCAGAAATCGGAAAAACAAAAAATATTGTCCACCCTAAACCACTTGATTAGTAAAATAAATAAATATTATTTATACTTCTAATTTATATATCATTCAGTTTCAATGAATTTATTTTTGTCGACAAGAAAATAACTATTATTCTTCCCATCATTCCTAATTAAACAAGATAGCTATTTCAAATGACATTTCCATGATTATTTCTTCTGCGGCAGCAACGCGCCGTGTAGCAGCTTGTGAAACATAAAAATGATGCGTCGTCTTGAATGGTACCTGAGAGGAAACATCCGAGTGCGAAAGATTAAATCCATGACAGGAAACATTTTACTTCTTCAAAGGCCGGATGTAAAACTAGATTCAATTTCTTTAAATAGTACTGTAATCCTGTTAGTCTTCGTCTTACAAAATCCTCGCGATACCTTTGGATTGCATTTCGATGGATTTTCAGTTCATCTACGTTATGTCTTAAGGACTTAGCTGCAGTTTCGAGCATAAAAACGGCATTTCTTTAATGTAACGTCAATCGAGTACAGCGTTTGATTTTAGAGATAAAAAAAGATTTCTTCCCTCGTACATTTTTTATCCCTAAACGTATCTGCACATATGTGTTTTCTTCTAAATACGTCTGAATAGGATTTGTTGAAGGCCGGACGACCAGAAATATCCTCGATATCTGACTATTTGTTTGACGAATCCATATAATTACCAGGAAACGCCGAGACTTAACCCTTCTTCTTTCGTGTTCCCTAATTTTCAATAACGCCCTTTTGTCCACATCTTTTCCAACTTCGAATCGATTTCGCTAAGACTTCATCTTCTCCACATCACTCTTTGATTCACTAAAAACTGACTTCAAATTATATTCAAGTTTTGTAATATAATTTGAAGAAATATCATATAAATAATTTATATCTATTACAAACTTCATGTTTTGACCTAAAGCGATCATTTTTTTTTTTTCATACACAAAGTATAGAAAAGATATTGTAATTGTCAAAAAAAAAAAAAAAATTAAGCGATATTTTGACTAAGTTTTACGTTTCAGATATCCTTGCGTTTAAAAACCAAAATTTTTTGCATTGTGTGAATCTTTTCTCCTACCTATCCATGACAAAAATAATTAAAAATGCTTGAACTAAACAGATAAACAGTTTAGCACTTCTACCGCAATGGGGGAAAATATTTCAAATTTTGATTTGAACATATAAGATCTTTAATTGTAATTTGCCTTAATTTCAATTTGCCGGAAATCGATTTCCCAACCCCCCCTTTAAAAAAAGAAAAAGAAAAAAGAAAGGGGTATTGGCTGTATGTGAGCTTTAATAAAGCAAAAAAAGTTATGACAGTAATGTAATGTTAAGGATCTTCACTAAGAATATTATGTGTGTGTGCGTTTGCTTGCTGGCGCACTGCAGGTCTGCCCATTTGACTTAGATTTACCAAACTATCCATATACCATATACATACTTTAAAGGTTGAATGTGCACCTCGAAACCTTTTCTTCTTTTCTTTTCTTTTTCTTTAGGATGGAAATTTGAATTAGAATTCAAATCAAAAATTAAACCCAAGTTTTAGCATTTTTCTGCGGCAACTTCCAAAATTATTGAAGCACAAAAATGATTTTAACAGCATCTTAAAATTCAGAATATTATCTTTTCAATGTCAATGACATAATTTTTCTTTCTGGTTTTAATTAATATCTTAAATATTTCAATCTATTATACAACAAAATATTTTATTTTTCAAGTGAAACCGTTGGCATTTTTGATAATAACATTTCACTCTACCGTTTCTTCCATTGTTGCTATCAAGATATGAAGATTTGGCTTTTTTTATATATAATGAGCATTTTTCAATATATGGCATGGTTTTAATAACTTTTTTGATATTTTGTAGTACATAAAATTAAGATTGAGGTTTAAAATTAGGCCATGGTGGAAAAATTTGCTAAGTGCTAAATGTGTAAGGCTCTTGAAATAAATTATATGTCTGTTAAAATTTGAAGTTTAAAAAAATTTTCAATTGAGGAATCAATTGTAATTTTCTGAACCATTAATTCTGGCGAACCAATTGATCGCCAAAGGTGACTAGTAATTATATATTATATCTATATATTATAAATTTACTAAAATAGAAAATTAATATAACAAAATTAATGAAAATAAGCCGTTAACATGTTCATTAAAGTAAAAATTTGCTGAAATATGAAACTACGATAACAATATTTTAAAGGAGGGATTTCACAGTTCACTCCGTAGGATTACAAAATGCCTAAATTCTTGAATAAAGTGTTTTGTAGTTTGTTTCAAGTACACAAGTTGATTTCAAACTATAGATAAAGTTTAATTTAGTTTTTATACCTTTTATTGACTGGGAAAAATGAAAGATTTTATATGCTAATAAGTGGAGGTGCTCTTCCAAAATCTTTCTCGCATACTCTCCAATAAACGTGTTATCCCAGAAAACATTGCACAATGTATAGTGTACATAGCGTTGGTGTACAATAGTGGATGTAGCATTTTTACTGAATCTGTCGTTCGAATGTTGGCGTCTGTTTTAGCTAGTACCCTCTGGCTTACGTTAGATAGCATCCGAAAATTAAATCAGCGCTTTAGTCGCGTTTTTCGCACCTATTGAAACAAAAATTTGACATACAAGTACAATTGTAGTCACAAAGTTACACACCAAACTTGATATATTTAATTCATGGCGTTTTTGATTTAATGCATTTATATATTTCTGAAAGTACAGACCAACAGACAGTCAATTCTTTGCTGGTTTTGGCTCAAAATGTGATAGTGTCTACACTAGAGATGTTAAATCTTTGATCCAAATTTTATCCATCTAGCTCTTCGTTTTGTAGTTACCGTGTTAACTTATATACGAATAGCCGGATAAACAGATTTTTTCTGGACAAATTTTATTCAAAATTTAATTGAAATCTGCAAATTTTGTATAAACAATTTATTTTTCATTTTAAATTGGAATAATACCCCGAAATAGGGGAAGTTAAGTTATCCCAACTTCCTAATTCATTTTTTTTGTAATTTAATTTTAATACAGAATGGTTTTATTTTTGCTTAATTTTTACTAAACGAAACTTTTCTGATCTGATTAGCGACTCTCAAAGAAGTTGCACAGAAATGCATTATAGTGGTGAAAACTTTTACAAAACAAACATTAGATTTTTTTAGAATGAATTGAAAAAAGTAGAATTGGCAGTTATGGAAATACGTTAATCGTATGATAGAGTTAATTTTTTTTCTATTATATATTTAAATAATTATATTTAATCAATATTTCTTCCAATATTCTTCAGGTTTTTATCGAACTGAGAAAAATATTTTGGATTTTTAAAAGTAATTTGCTGTTTAAAAATATATTTGGAAGAAAAATAACTTTAAAAAAAGCACAGCAAATCTATAAAAGGAAAAACATTAAACTTAAAAATATTTTAAAACATTTGCATTCTCTCTTTCTTTTTCTCCTTGGCTCAAATTGGCACATTCGTCAGTCGCCAAATATGTGAAGTACGACGCCAAATGGATGTGATGCAGAAACCATAACGAAAGCATCTCCTCTGCTGGATGGTGCTGCATTCAGTGTTAGCATTTCTTGCATCTTCCAGATCAGCTGGGGATTGTTTTTTTCTCTCTGCCTCCGAAACCTATGAAGGTCTAATTTTAATCGAATCAACGGAAAGTTCGGTACCTTCTCCAATCGATCGGCAGAATCCCCTCAAGGCTTCTAATTGGATGAGACAGTATCGTACACTTGTTTGATTTCGAACCTTCATACCGATCTGGGACTCCGAGAATGGTGGCCACCTGCAGAATCTACAAGAAGGCCTGTCCTAATGGAAAGGTAAGCACACTTTTAAAATGGATCGATCTGTATTTATCTATTTTTAGATATCCTTCAGCAGCAACCACAGTTTTTCGAGAAGACCGAATATCTTTAAAAAATTTAAATGAAATTGATTTCTTAGACAATTTGGGACAAGATTAAGATTTTCATCCGAAGAATTTTAAATTTCGAATAATAATAAAGAAATTATTTTTACTACTAATAAAAGAAAATATGTTTGTATGCTTCAGTAGGAATGCGTATTTTGATGCACCCTAGAACAGACTGTTTTCAAATTGCCAAATTTGATAGGCGGGAATGCTTCGCAGAAGGATTTCATTAAAAAAATTTGATTGTAATTTGAATTAAATTGCAATTCATTAATTCAAATTACATTTAAGCAATATTTTGGGGGTTTTTTGCCGCGATAAATATTATTGCACAAAATTCATTCGATTACTGTACAAAATTCATTTTATATTTTTAATTTTTTTTAATTGCCTTTTTTTTTCCACTAATTTAGTTGCACATTTTTTAAAAATATGTTTTTCCCTAATTTTCAACTATGTATTACTATTGTTGCCAATTTCCGACACTATATTTCTTTTCATAATTTTAATTAATTATAATAATTAAAATTAATAGAAAATAATAAAAATTAATTAATAAAAATTGAATTTAACAAATATTTAGCAAAATTTTGATATTTTTTTCTCAACAGCATCTGACAATGTTGCAGACAATGTTGTTGTCTTTTTTCAATGATATTAGTTTTTTTTTTGCAATGTGATTTTTTTCTATTGCCTCAAAATGAAGATATTAATCGTTTGTCGCTAGTAATGAACAAAAACATTTTGTGTTATAATTTATTTCATACCGCAGATATTTAAAATTTGTCTTCCTTATTTTGGCTATTTTTATCCATTATTAAAAAAACCCTTTCTAAATTTTGATAAGAATAGATTTAAAAATCTATTCTAAATTTTGATTTGGAAACGATTGTTTATTCATACTTATATTTCTATTCAAAAGATATCAGAATAAAATTGAAATAAGAGTTTTAATACTATTAATGCTCCATTTTATTGCAATATGACGAATATTTTGGGACAAATATCGTAATTCGGAATCATGCTGAAATGATGAGGACATACAATCTCTTTCTCCTCCTATGTGTATGACATACCAGCAGAAAACACGCTGATTGACCCCAACCTATTTAGCATACTCTAAACCTAGAAAAGTGTATTATAACGCCGTGTAATGCGGGATATTTCTTAAATTGAACCTTAACTAATAGATAACTTGTCATCCTGTCACAAAATATTGTAAATAAATTTTTTAATGTCTTTTATGTCTATTATGTCGATTTTTTTATCCAATATATAAATTAAACTTATGAAATACTAGTAGAATATGAACATAGTTTAAATAAGATTTTTTTATTTAATAACTTGTCACCTCAGATGACCAGCTGGTTCACTGAGAGTATTGATTATTTTAATTTCAGACAAATCGTTTTTTATAATTCCTTGTTCACGACACCAACAATTGTTTTATATTAAAGTTGTGTTATATTTTCTTAGTTAAATTCTGTTTATATTTACAAAAATATGAGACAATAGAGATTTTATAGCACCTTTAAAAACGTAAATGATCGGTTCATCTATCTTCTAAATTTCGCGATACTATAACTTCACTTTTATATTTGTCTTAAAAAACACAGATGTTTTTTTTTAATATTAAACACGATCCTTCTTCTTTAGCTATCGACAATGGAAGAAAATCCTGCTATTAAGTGTTTAATGAGACAATAAAAACGGTTTAAATGTTAGGGCTGCAATTGGCAAGAAAAAAAAAATTTAAAAAATTGACAAAATTTAGCAAACATTTTCATGAGTATTAAATTGACATTATTAAAAAAATTATTTTTTATACTTTTTAAAAGTTTAAAATGGTGTAAAATTTAGTTTTGTCCAATAATTTTTTTGGAAGTTATAGTAGAAGAACGCCAAAATTGAGCTTAATTTTTTATTAAAATACTAATTGATATTTAAAAAAAAACAGCTCCGAGATGCACATTGGCAGCTTCCAAGGTATAAAATGTACCAATTTTGGTAGTTGTATATCAAACGGTCTGGCCTGTACTGCGCCAATATACATACACACACATCTTTATTATTAGTATAGATAATAAAATAAAATGAGATGAAATCGAGAAATATCAACTTATTAATATTTACTGCCTTGTAATTTTAGCAAATTTATTGCTAAAAATATGTTTTTAATTTTCACTTTTATGAAGTAGACAATTAAAAAAAAAAGCAAAGGGGGCACAAGTTTTTCAACAAATACAATGAATTTCACGATTAAAATATATTGAATTTCGAATGTTTTAAGATGAAAAATAATCACAAAAGAATTTTGAAATGCAAATAAAAGAATTATATATATCGAACAAAACAGCTACCGGATAGAATTTTAAATTTACATATGTTAATAGTGATGGAAAAAATAATTTTATTTGATAATTCCTACAGCTTCTACCTACAAGCATGTTGTATACTAAAAAAATTAAAGCAGTTCATAAAATGTCGATTAATTAGTAAGTGATATCAACTAATGCAAAGAATGATTAATTTTTACAGATTATTCTAACTGTTTAAAAAAATTCTTCATTTGAAAAAAAGCTTTATCATGAGGCCTTTAATGGAAGCGATTGAATTAAATTGAATTAAGATAAAAATCAGAAATAAAATAAAATTTAATTAAGGTTAAAATTAGAATTTTAACAAATACGAAAGAATGTTAGAAATGTAACAAACATTAATAATTATTTTTGGGTGGTAAGTAATTATAATATATTAATAAAAGTAAAAATTGAAAATAAATTCAAAACGAATTCTTGATAGTCAGTATGTCTATAATAATATACGAATATATTGATTTTTATTTTTTACTTTTTTATATACTAAAAAAGAGAAAGTATTGTCAAAACATTCGAAGTCAAAAATTCGAAGAACGTTTTTATTTTGAGAGATAAAATTTGGCACGTAGTATTTACACCAAATTTGTAGCTTTCTGTCAAATTTTGAACGAAATCCATTCACAAAAAGTCTGGCTGTTTGTATATCCCAATGCAATAGAACAAATCAAATGCAAAGTGTAAAAAAAAATAAATGAATAAAATTTGACACGCAGTTTTAGTAATTAAAGTTTAAATTTGCATTAAATTGTGTGCTAAATTCAATTATAAGCCCATTGTCTATCAGTTTGTATATTTGCATGCATATAAATGAGATGACTAAAAAAAACCAAAGATTTAGGTGAATGAAATTTAGGCATGTCATTTAGTTACTAAAATAATAAGTCTTCGTGAAATTTATTTTTAATCAGTCGCCAACGAAGTATTCAAATGTTTAATCCCTCCCACTTGTTTTTGCTATATTACGAAGCATAAAAATTTCATGTGTTGATTCATTTTTATCATCCTGCCTCTGAAAATGAAAATCTGTGCCCTCATGCCGATCGCGGTTTTACCCAATAACAAAAATTTTTAAGCGGTGTCAAAAAGAGAGGACACCTTTTTTTTTTTTATGGAGGCGTGATAAGGTTTCCGGAAGGTCTCTCCCACTGACTTTATTTTTTTCTTAATAAGTGCTGATTATTTTTAAAATCGGGATATTTCTTTAACTATATTATTATTATTATTTTATTTCAAGGTCACCCTTTATCTACCAAAAAGGGAATACATTGACCACATCACTTCTGTGGATCCTATTGGTAAGTTGAGAATCTTTTAAATATGAATCGGTGGTTCAGAAACTTACAAAAAAAATGTCAAAAATGCATTAGTATCTCCCTGTTTCACTGTAAATGCAGCTGAATTAGAAGGTGAATAACCACAAACAGAACATCCCCGCCCTGACTCAGTATCTGGGGTGAAATGAATAATTTGGCTTTTCTGATTTCTCTCAATTCTCAACGATGGGCCCATTAATCAGGCAGAGAATACCTCTATTGTACAGAAAAAGGAAGCGAGAGTCTTGTTTCTAAATTGTAATTTCCTATAATGGTAACTGGAAAGCTAATTTATCTTATCTTTTTTTTTATTTTAAATATAAAAGTATACAAAATTATACCAGAAAATTTAGACGTTTGAACATCCATCGAATGTTTGTGACTTTTCTTTTCGGTATTGTTTAATTTTGTATTATTTACTTCCCATTATAAAGCAACAGAAGGTTGGTTTTCGGGCTTATGTTATAATTTTTAATCGTGGTCAGACGACAGTCCGAACAACTGAGCCGGCACGCCTTTCCCGTCTCCTAACTTCAGAGCCACAGCTTTAGGAAGAACGTATAAATCATAAAATCAGATCTGGATTATGCCAGCTCGATACATACAGCAGTTCTTCGGTAAATTTGATTTCGACTTCTGATTCCAAAGCTACCAGAACACCAAGGAATATTTTTTATGAATGTTTTAATTTGATGAATATCTTGTAAGTAATTTGTTATTTTAGGACGTGTATTATACAGGTTATCAATTGAAGTTCTTCTATCCCAATCTAATTTTAAAATAGCAAATACAAATTGGTATCTAAATATCAGAAACTAACCATGCTGTTAAAGGGTTTAAAAAAATCACCCTTGCGAGCAATAATGTTAAAAGCAAAACATGTAAAACGCGCATTTGATTGGTAGTGATTTTTCAAAGCCGGTGACGTAAAAACTCACTTCAGTAGAAGAGAAGATCATCTTTCGAAAGATAACCATTAATTTGATAGCGTAGAATATTACGAATACAGAAAATAAAAGCATCCGCTAATAACTAAGTGTTCTGTTTCATTTCTAACGCTTTTCTGGCATAAAAGTATTGGAAATTATGACCAAACAAATGCGTTCTATGCACAGTATTATTATGTTTAATTATGTTGTGTTTCGTATTAAATCGAAGATTCTTTGCAATTTTATAATTGATTTTTTTCTCATATCTTGTTCCATTTCCCCGAAAGGAATGCCGACTCCATTGCTTGTTGTCAGATAGAGCTATAACGGACCTCACCAAGCAACCCTTGGTTACTTTATTATACTTGAACACCAAGTTTATGGCAATAATTGCCGCCGTTCTCAAGTTAATGTAGGGTATAAGAACATTTCATAGGCACTCTGCGAACTTATTATTTTAAGTTGTGTATTATATGTCCATTGTCTTTATGTATGTATTTTTATGGTATGACAGAGGGCGTCGTATTGTTGGACGACGAGTACTTGAAGCAACGACATGTCTACGGTCATGTGATCGCCACTTTCCGCTATGGCAGAGAAGATGATGAGGTGATGGGGCTGAAGTTCGTGAAGGAGCTCTATTTGGCATCAGAGCAGATTTACCCACCACCCCTGCAGGATGATGGACAGCCCATGCCTAGCGCTCAAGCGGTATCCAAGACGCAGCAGAAGCTCATGGAGAAGCTCGGCTCTAATGCCTACCCCTTCACTCTGCAGGTGAAATTTATCATTTCCATAATTCTTTATGAATTCCGCTTTATTATTTTAGAGGGAATCAAGTTTTCGTTGCCTTACACGTAAACCGTGCTAACGTGCCTTACATCATTTTTGAAACACCATCAAGTATGGTAGTTTCCTTTTGGAAATACTACCTTTTGCATTTGTTCTTATGATTCGACATCTGAAAAATCTTTGCACATCTTCTCTTATTATGATTGGTAGAGCCTAAAAGCACCTTTCTTTGAAAAGTTTATACCTAAAGGTTGTTTATGTTAGTTTATGAACATAATGACTTAAATTGTTTTGATCGTATTTGAATAGACGAGAAATATTGTGTAGGAAGGGTGAGAAAATCTCGGTTAGATAATCCATCTTATAAGAGGAAGAGATAGTGAGGGGAAAGTGAAAATATTTATAATTGCTGAAGATGGAAATTAGAAATTCTAATCATCTATCATAATAAATAAATTTTATTCTGAAAATTTATTGATGACTATCACCTATTAGAAGTTAAGAATCGATTTTAAAGTTGTAATTAACATTTTTGTTTTTTTATTGCCTATTTGTTTGTTTTTTATTGCTTTGCCTATTTTAGCTTCCAGAGAACGCGCCCCACTCCGTGGTGCTGCAGTCCGGCCCAGAGGAGCAGGGGCAACCTTGCGGTGTGTATTACGAAGTCAGGATCACTGTTGGGAACTCTCAGCACGAAAAGGGACACAAAAGGTGAGCTTTTATCAATAGAAATATTGGCCATATTTGCATGAACATTAATTGGTGAGCGCGAGATCAGAATAATAAATAGGCAAAATAGGCTTCTTCCAAAGAACATCACTGGTCTGCAGAAATCCGAGGTCTTCAAGTCTTTTTTTTTTTTTTTTTTTTGCGGTATTTTCAAAATATTATGCATTTGAGCTTGTTGGAATAAAATCGCTTAGGTTTTGCATCATTATTCTAAGAGCTTTACAAATTATATAATTCTTTATAATTTAAATTGTTTGATTATAAAATTGAGTAGTATTTAGATGATTTTAAAAATGCTTTGATATTTCCTTTATAATTTAATTAAATGTACTTTTATATTTTAATTTTCTTATAGGCGAGTTATTGTAACTTTCTCAAACATAAAAACGAAATAAAATATATTCTTCTTTAGTTTTCTAAAATTTACTACTTAAAACTGCATCTATAGAAATTAAAATTCAAATCAATAAAAAAAAATCTGGATTAATTGTCAGTTTGGGAGGAAGAAAAGAGTTTTAAATGAAAAAAAAAAAAACAGGAAGAGAAAAAAGGTGACCAGCTTTGCCTCAGGATCTCCCCAAAAAGTTTCATAAAACTTAATTCATCATAGGTTTAAAAAAAATACATTTCACAAAACTGCATACCAATCCCTAGGACAAGTATTATATTCAAAAATTATTGGAATAATTTAACAGTTTTTTGCTTGGCGTGTTGAAAAAAAATTGTTCAAATATTGGCCCTTTTCCATGATAATCCCCCAAAATAATAAAAAAATTATTAGATTACTATACAAAAATATTTTTGCTCTATTTTAAGAATTAAAATATTTTTCGAAATTAATAAAAAATAGATCAAATATTTACATCAATGGTATCAATGAGAATATATAAATATATTTTTTTAATTTTAAATTGGTGGTTTTAATTTTAAGATAATGTATTTTTGTGCAACAGTGCCGTGGGAAAAAAATCAAAATTTCTCTTGAATTTAATTAATTACAATTCTTATAAAATTTTTAAAATATCGCTTTAATATGCCTATTTCTACTACCTCCCCCCACCCAAAGTTTAGCTATGCCTTGTGTATGGAGCTAATACACACACATTTCTCCTTTATTAGTAGTAGAGATAAAATGTTGTTTCGATTCGTCCATTGTAGGAACTCAGTGTCGATGTCGATTCGCAAGGTACAGCGTGCCCAGCTCGTCGGCAGTCGTCAGCCGTGCTCCGTCATCAAGAAGGACTTTCTGTTGAGCCCGGGACACTTGGAACTTGAAGTGACTTTGGACAAGCAAGTCTTTGAGCTCGGAGATCCGGTAGCCGTCAACATCGCCGTCAGAAATTACTCCAGCAAAACCGTCAAGAGGATCAAAGCTTATGGTAAATAAATATCTATCTTTCCTTCCAGCAAAGTAAGCATTCACAGCAACACACAATTTCCTAATTTATTTCTTCAATGAAATTCATTTGATCTGGGTACAGCGGCAGGTGCATGAAAGGAGGTATGAGACATAGGTTGTAATGATTCTCAAATGTGTCTTAAAAATATCCGTACTTTGTAAAACACAAGAATATAATTTCACTTGCAAATGTACATTTAAGGAGATCGAAAATAAATTGCAAACGGGAAACAATGCTATGCACCAGTCTTAAGGGGAGATATGGAGGTAAAACAGCAGTACGTTTATTCCATTTTTACTTTTTTTGCTGTTAATAAAAAGAGAAATGACTACATTCTCTAAAATATTCGAATTCGAGATTTTGACGAATCTCCACGTTTCATAACCTCTTTGAATTTTAAAAAACACATTTCTGAATAATATAAGCCCTTTTGATTGTGAACGATAACAAAAATACTTCGAGAAAGCCGAAAGAAATTTGTAACTTAGTTTTTATACCAAATTCAAAGTTGTCTACCCAATTTTAAGCGAAATCCATTCACTAAAAGCTCGCCGGTCCCTGTGGCAGAGTAATAATGAATGCGATTTCAAAGCCTAAAGAGATAGAAAAAACAAAATTTGTTAACAAAATTTTTCATTTAAAGTGTAGTTACGTGTTAGATTTTAAACCGAAACCATCATCTATATTTTCGCATTCATGTAAAAGCAATAACTCGAAAACTCAGCTACCGAAATAAATGAAATTTGGTACGTGATCTAGTAACTGAAATTGTAACTGTAGTAACTCTGTATCAAATTTTATTTTCAATAGATCGATAAAAAAAGCATTCAAATGCATATTCTGTTCTCTTTATTATATTAAAAAACACAAAATTTTTATAAACTTAACACTTGTGCGGTTCACAGTTTTGCCCTAAGTCCTCCATTTTATGGGGGAGGAAGGAGAATAGCATCTTTATTAGAGAATATAGGAGAAAATTTGGGAAAAATCCCTCGCTGAAAATTCACCCCCTCATTTTTTCGCATACGAAATAGGGAAAATTCAGAGTCGCACGGAAATCGAACTCTAAAATACATATATCACCCGTAAAATGAGTACACACATATTCAAAAATCATATGCAAATTGCAGGAAGCCACCAGATGACACCGATAGTACGTCACAATGACGAGAATGTAAGAGAGTGATGTATACGGAATACGGGCAAAGAAGTAGAATTGTTCGCAAGCGCTTTATAAGCCTTTCAGTGCAATAACCGCATAGCTATGACACAAAGGACGCATTTGGATGATTTTTTACGTGTTAGAATTATCGACCAATTGGAATGTGGGCGTACCCAGCTGGAAGTAACCGAGGAACTTGGAATCGCCCAGAGTGTCATTTCAGGTTTTGGCAACGATTCTTAGATGATGGTAATGGGAATAGACGTTACAGCATAGGTCGCCCCCGAGTTACAATGCCGAATGAGGACCGGTATGTGGCAGTCTGTACTTTCAGAAGTACGTAAACAAGATATCTTAAAAACGTAATGACTTAAATATATCAAATTTGGGATGTGATTTTGGATTACAGTTGTTGTTCTGTGTCAGGTTTGGGTTTCAATTGTTTAGAAAAATGTGTCTAAAACACAAATTCGATTTTTAGCTTCTATTAGTCATACAAGTAATCAATTGCCAAAAAAAATACGTCAAGGATTATACGATAGATAGAATAAAAATGCTTTCATGTCAAAGATCAATACTTCGTAGCTATTATTCGCAAATTTTATACAAGGTATTTTCAGACTTATCCAAGGTCCAAAATTTTATGTGGATTGTAGGAGATAGGAATTTTTTCAGATAGTAGAAAGAAAGTTTTAAGGAGACTAATTTCGCTGTTTTTTGTTTGACACTTGCATTCATTTTACATAAATTGTTTGCAATATGCAGAAATGTGTTTTGCACAAATAGTTGCTTCTGTCTTGCTTGTGGTGATATCATTTTAGCTGCAAGTAGAGCAAGTTAGTCTGTTAGTAGAATAAAATATCTTTTCCGCCTATTTCAGCTATTCAGAACGCTGATATCTGCATGTTTGCCAGCGGTCACTGCAGAACTATCATCTCTACACTGGACACTGAGTAAGTCGTTTCGGTCTTTTTTCAAGACTAGTCCTTTAAGATTTTTTTTTCTCTGTTTATTCAAAATATTTTACTTTAGAATAATTTGCATTATCATAGCAAAAATCTTCTGGAATATCATATAAATTTGTGCCTGAAGACTTTCGTACAAACAAACTAACCCAGCATTGTAACCACGAAGAAAATAGTGGGAATTTTTGAAAAAATTTAATGAATATGATTATGCATCAAATCTATTGTAATAGTAAATAATATGCTTCATTCTCTTTTCAGTCTATTGTTTCAGGTAAATGTAATTATTAATTTTTATATGGTAAGTACATCAAAAAAAATTAGAATAATTTTTTGAGCAGTAGTAGAAATAAAATGACTAAATACATTTTGACTCAATGAACAATACTCATCGAATGTAGTGGTAGACCAAGCAACAACTGGTTTTGGGCTGCTGGGTTTAAACAGGTTTCAAAAAAATCGATACCAGAAATGTTATTAACCTAGTTACCTAAGATATTTTGAATATATTCATAAATTTGTAAAAAAAAGTATGAATGGTTTCATGAATTATTAAATGTTTGAGCCATGACGCGTGTTTTTATCAAATTATTAAAAATATTATTCAATAAGTAGAGTATGGCTAATTACATATTTATAACACTTGGAAATATTGATAATCCATTTAACGACTTCAGATTTATTCCATTTAAAACATTATGTAAAATAAAATTAATTTTAAATATTTTAAATTTTTGAAGTTTATTATTTCGAAAGAAAATAAAAATTTAGAATTTTATTGCTTCGGTTATAATATCCATGATGGACTTTTTTTAAAATAAATAAATATAAAACAGATACATTTGATAAGTTGTTAAAATAAAAAAAAATTAAACTTCTTAAAATAAATCATGTACATATAGATTAAACTGAAAAACTGTTGAAATGTGAAACTAATTGATTATTTATTGATAGAAGAACTTCATAATTCGCACTGATAAGGCCTTAAAAAGTCTAAATCAGCCACTGTATAATTGTATGCATATCCATTTATTCAAAAAATAGTGAAAGACGAATGCTGACAAATAGTTAATAGTAATCATTCAAACATTAGGTTGGCATCTGCATCATGGTAATAAGGCATTTCCTTATGTTTCCGCAATTATCGTGTTGTAACAGAGACAAAATATTAAATATATGTGTCATACCCACCATACAATCCGAAAACAGCTCTATATGAGATTTTATTATTTCTTTGGTTGTAATTGGCTCTCCCCTTTCTGGCCCCAAAGACAAAGACGAAGATTGTCAAAAGACCCACTCCAGTATGCATTCCAGAACTGATTGGACCATGTATGCATAATTCGAGGAATATCGCTTCGAAAAATATCATATCTAATTGAGCTCTATTTAATATATTAGAAAATATACATATTTTCTTTCTGGTTTTTTTATTTGTACTTGTAAATCAACTTATATTTTATAAGAAAAATAAATATTATTAAACTGAAAAAAAAAAAATATTTAAATTTTTTTTATTTTTAAGCGCTTATGAATTTCAGTTACTTTGGAGAAATAATAGTATAGTTTTATTAATCTTATTTTTTTTTCAACTAATGAAAATAATAACCTCTCTTTCCCGTTATTCAATTAATAGAGTTTTAAATAGGTTTGTGTAAAAATAACTGCTTTTTTCCTTTATGAAATAAAGAATTCATTTTGAAATGGATAATGATGATTATAAATGAAATAGATGAAAGATTTTTTATCAATGGTATTCTTCCTATTTTATTTGATAACAGTTTGTCTGATAGCAATTTTTGTACCTTTATTATGCCGCACTCATAACATTTCTGGTTCTTATATTTAAGAAAAAAACTAAACCAAATGTGATTTTAGTGAATCACATTGAGAAAACATAAATAAGAGATAATTTGATGGTGCGAAGTCCGGGGTTCATGATGAATGCAACATCACTTCTCAAGTAAACATCAGTCATTTTTTTACAAATCATTAAAGATGTGCATGATCCACTGATGTTGTGGAAAAACAAGTTCCCAATTGAGTTGAAAGATTCAGAACCTGTTTTTTTCATCTCACATATATATTCATCTTTTGCAGATCCGGCTGCCCCGTGTCCCCTGGAGGAACACTCCACAAAGTGGTGGAGATTTACCCTACTACAGGAGACGCCCTTAACACAAGGGGCGTCGCTTTGGATGCTCCCATTGGAGATGAACTTCAAAGTCTTGCCTCCTCCACAATGTGAGTGTTATGTTGTTTCTTTTATGTCTTTCAATGCTAAGAAGGGGAAAATGGAAACTATTCTTATATATTTTTCACTTTTTTTATGATGCATTATTTATACCAATCACAAATATAATGCAAACTATTTCTGACCTGACGTTAAAGAAGAAACATTTATTAATAGAATCTAAAAGTTTTGAAAGCTACCATAGTAATGGATATAGATGCAAGTTTAATGGTGCCGATCTGTGGAATGTCCTAGTTAAGATTATCGTCAGGAATAGTGGTATAAATATTTTTAGTTATACATCACCAGAGAAACCACTTGCATTAATTATCTAGATTATTAATCACCAATATTTTACAAAGCGTTAAGTCATTGCAATCAGAACTAATATTTTTCTCACTCAACCGTTCTCTTGAAGAAATGTGTTCTTCCATGCTTTTATCTTATACATTTTTGATGTCATTCCACTACCTCTCTCTACATTTATAATGGTAATGTACGTGGAACAGAAATCGCTATTATTCCTTACTGCCGAATGGCAATGGTAAAGGAATTTCAGGTTTCTTCACTAAACATTTTTACAGCTGCAGTGATTTCAGTGGTTCACTTAGCTAATTAATGTAGCTGCAAAATGTTATTAGAAATGTTCTGGAGAGTCTTCACAGTGTTACAAAAAGAGAGAAGAAGCTAGAAGGAAGAAGATATAAAAGAAATCTAGAAATAGGCGTGAAACAAAAATTTAATAGAGCCCAAAAATAGACTTAACCATCGCCTAATGGATGATCGTTATGACTTGCCTACGGAAATTGCTGTTCATGTCTTCCAAAACAATTATCATACAAAAATTATATTTATATTAGCTTAAAATTCAAAAAAAAAATTACCTTTTTAATGATATCAAACCCATCTCCTTAATTTTAATAATAATTTTTAATTTAATTTATTACTTAATCTAAACAATGACTTTAAATATTATGATGGAACTTAAATTCATCCACCAAAACATTCAAATGCTTGCTTTTAATTCTGTAAAAGGATTTTTATTACCACTTTTATTTCTTAATATACGCAGTTTATAATTTGCTATAAATTGATTTGATTGAATTCATGTTTTTCAGTCGTATCATAGAAGGTGTATTTTTTAAATGCTTTCCATATAATTCATTTAATAACCTTACTCGAATAAGTTAGCCATAAAAGGTTCCTAATTCAATGCTAATTAAATTAATATGAAAGTTGATAAGCATAAAACTTTTTTTTGCAGACTTCCCGAAGACCAGGAAAAAGATCCTTTTGGAATAATCATCTCTTATTCCATCAAAGTTAAACTCATCCTCGGAGCACTAGGAGGGTAGGCAATCCAGTTCTTTAAAACCCTAAACTTTTACAATAAACCTGTGTTTCTTAAACATTTTCCACTAGAAAATTATTTTAGTTTTAAAAAGAATTTTCTTTCTTTTTCGATATCTCATTTCCATAAGCAAAATAATTTTTCCCGACACAATTCTATAAATATGTCATAAAATCTTTCGTTATATTCAAGTAACTAAAAATCTCGAATTTGCCAGAACCGTCCTAATTTTAGGTTAACTTTTCTTTTGAGAAAATTTTTGGTACTTTAGCTACGAATTTTAATTTAATATCTTGGACAGTACTTACTGTTTATTATATATCTTTAAGAAATTGTGCATATTTATGAAATATATTAGGTCTACCGGAAAGTTTTGTCCGTTTTAGAATGAAACAAAGGAATACATTTTTTCATACTTTGGATAAACTTTATTGAATAATATAATTGCCATCATTATTTATGACTTCTTGCCAGCGTGATGGCAATTTGTACATCCCATTTTTAAAAAATGTCTTATCTCTAGAGGCCAAAAATTAAACCAGTGCTTGTCTGACATCTTCTTCGTTCTTGAATTGTTTGCCCTGCAAGAAATTTTGTAAGGACAGAAACAAGTGATAATCAGATGGTGCTAGGTCCGGGGAGTATGGTGGATGCGACAGAATTTCCCAGTCTAGCTCTGCGACTTTCTGACGAGTCCCCAAAGCAGCATGTGGCCTGGCATTTTCATGAAGCAGTATGATGTCCTTCCTATTGAACATCGCCGGCCTCTTTTCTTGGTGTGCTGTTTTTAATTTATCCAATTGCTGACAGTACCTCTCCGAATTTAGCCTTTCGTTTGGTTTCAACAGCTCAAAATGTATTGGTCCTCGAATGTCCCACCATATATACAACATTCTCTTGTTCAGGCTCAACTTCGGTTTAGAGGGGGCAGGTTTTCCGGGTTCACAATATGCCCTTTTTCTTATGATGTTTTCATAGGTAATCCACTTTTCATCCCCAGTTATGATTGTAACCGGAGCGAACAGAACTTTCCGATAGACCTAATATATGGGATAATCGGTGTAGATATACGGGAGATTGGTAGGGAAGGTTAAAAACAGTCGAAGTCATTCGAAAAATATAATAAAGTTCTTTTATTACAATCAGCAAATAAATTTTAATGTCAATGAAAAGCGATATACTGTAATATTAAT
>JAPMOR010017130.1:27653-56379 GCA_026543865.1 Argiope aurantia
AAAGAAATTGAATTTAAAACTAACTTTGAATTTATTAAACTTTAAAAACAATTTGAAATAAATGAAATTGAAATCACTAAAATTTTAAAATGACGTATATAATTTAATAACTTCATAATTAATTGAAAGTTCAATCAAGATTTTAAAACTTTGGTTATTTTTAATGGATATTTATTAATTAAGAAGTAACAACATGACCAATTTGACATCGAATTTCAACCGCTTTGAGGGTTTTGAATGATTTTTGCAAGACATTTGACCCAATTCTTACACAGTATCCAACCTTTTAGCATCTGGTATTAAAATTCATCTAGCATGTATTGCTTGCATGGCTTCAAATCAAATTATAAATAATACAAGAAGTTTTTTTATGTTGTTCGCTTATTAATAAGTGCCCATTGATCCGATGTGTTTTTTCCCTTGCAGAGAAGTGGTGGCCGAACTTCCTTTTGTGCTCATGAATTCTGGAGACAATAAAATCACGGCTGAAATGAAGTAAGTTTAAATACAACAGTCACTGTAGTTTTAAGTGCATTCGTATAATATTCACATCATGAACACTTTCTAAGTAAGCTCGAAATAGAAGTGCCTGTAAAGATATCACTACTATCAAAATTCGTTAAAAAAATATATATTCTTGGTATCATAGCTTAAAAAGATACTTTCTGTTGTATAAAGGTACCAAACTTCATTCCCAAGTTGAAGGAAAAAAATGTTCTCTTTTTGATTTTCTGGCGAGGAGGCAAAACAGCGATACAAAGCAAAAATCTTTTAGTTTAGAGATTTATCAAATGGTTTTCTTAAAATTTTGCAGATCGTTTAAAAATTATATTTCCTAGCTCCTGAAACAAAATATAAGCTGTATTTCCATCCACGCTTGAAATATTGGATTTCAACTGATAAATGAAACATTTTTTTTTTTTTTTTGCATTGTGAAGCATTATTAAAACAACTATAGAATATTTCTAATTATTTATTCTCTAGTCCAAGAACTGCAGAACATATTGAGAAATTATTATACCAAATTCAAACAAAAAATATGTATTAGATTTTAATTTTGAGATTTTACGTAAGAAAATTTTACAACAGATAAGAATTAGAGGAAACGGAATTTAAGGATGTAAAATAGCATTAAAACAAAAATAAATGTAAATATAAAAACCAGTGCAACTTCCCAAAAAATGGACTTACAAATAAAATTCAAACAGTTTTATAAAGAAAATTGTTCAAATATTAAAATTATTAAATTTTTTAAAAAATCCTATTTTTGCTAAAAATTAAAAATATTTTCGCCTAAAAACTGACAGATTTTCAGATTTCCGAGTACCTATAATAATGAATCTTAAATTTAAAATTAGAAAAAGTAATTTCCACTTGATAGTTGATTTTTACCTGTGAAAGTGCATTTTTAAAAATTGCTTTCATAGCAATACATTTTACTTCTTCATTTCAGAAATTTGACTGCCAACCGGGAGCTGTCTTCTGAAACCACCAAGCCCCTCAGCAAAAAGGAAGCATAAAAAAGAACAATTAAAAAAATGACTCTAAATACGATTTCAAAGAGAATAAATTATGTATCGCAGTAAAATTCCTGTAGAATAGAAAATAAATAACTTTTAACTCTTCAGTTTGTTGTTGTCTATATATATTTTGTTTTTACAGTATACAATTTGCGGGTTTTAGATCAACATGTTAACCAGAAAATTAAATTTTGCTTAGCTTGTTTGACGATGAAGTATTTCAATATAGTCGGTTAAAATGTTAATATATTCGTGCGTGCACTTAACTTTTGACTGCTAACTATTCTAAGTTGAAGCGATTCGCATGGGTCACTGAGTAATGAATACTTCTTTTCTGCAATATGGATTATGACAGCCCGATATTAATACGCTATAATAAGTACACAATCCAATTGCTATTATTTTTTCCACTCAAAAACGGATCCAGACATATTTTATTATCTATATATATTGTTTTTCACCAACGGTAAAGTTTTAAAACGTTATAATTTAATAATTATTATGTTTATATATTTGGATATTGAAAATTGGTGAATAACAAATAATATAAATACTCTCTCTATATATGTACATGTATATAAATCGACCTTTTAAGAAAGAAGAAAAATAATGGTTCACTTTCATACGAGAAATCTCAAAACAACATATAATCTGACCTTGCATTTTGTGCACTCGTATGGAATATATATCCCTCTTTCTTTTATATTTTCAGCAGACGACATATTTTCTTTTTCTTAAGTTTCCAGCTGTATTTAAAATTTTCGAAGGGAAATGCTTATCCGTCAAACGAAATGGGAGGACGAACCAAACCAAATAACCAATGAGAGTGACCAAATAACTCGCTATTAAGCTTCGAGATATGAGGTAAGTTGCTGTGAGTGTTGGACATGTACAATATATATAATTTCCGAACATACATATGAGACAGCAGTAAATAGACAAAGCATTCGCCGGGCGCTTATATGTACCCATAGGCCACAACGATGGTTTTTTTAACACATACGTATATGCACCCATAGCAGTCAAATTGTTCAACAGGATTGCGACTATAGAATGATCGGAATTTCAGAACTCCAAAAACCTACTTTCTTAGAAAATTGTACTCAGAATGTTACGATTACATAAGACGCAATCAGGACCGGCTTTTAGAGACTTATAAGCATACTTCAGGGAAAGGCATATTCCTCTTCATCTTGTCTACATCCGAAACACTAAATATTTTTATCGATTTTAATTTAATTTCTATATAAGTAGTTTCTAAGTGATAAACATGATGATACACTGAAATAAAAAAACGTATTCAAATGCAGGTCACCTTCAAAATGTTTGGATAGAATATCTTAGACGGAAAAAAAAATTAAAGTCTAAATCTGAATATAATTTTAAAAAGAAAAATAGACAATTTCTTTAATACAATCAAAATATTTACAATATTTACCAAAGTTGTAAATCAATCAGCTATTTTTTTTTCATATACGCTAATTTGCAAACTGATATGAAAAAAATATGGAAAATATGAAAATAGTGGACATGGAAAAAATTTCTAAGAATAAAATCTTGAATTTAAATGATACGTGGATTGAATTTGTAAAGCTCGAATCCATATATGGCCAGTCAAGTGAAATTGTGTCTAAATTATTTTGAAAATAATGCTGTAAAAAAATAGAAAAAACTTTAAGGCTTCCCAAAGTTGTGACAATTGCTTATCTTGATAATTGCTTATTTGATAGCCGGTCCTGGGCGTCTAGATACTGTTAATCTTTATGAATTAAAGAGCCAGAAAAACTTGTACAGGTATGCATACACAAATAAAGAAGCTATGCAACTAGTCAGCGTAATATGATACGGTCGGCATCGCCTATATAAAACAACAGTGTTTAGGAAAGGTTAAGATCGACTTTTGTTGGTCCAATGGGAGGTTATCAAGATTTAATTGATTGTGTACATGACGTCAACACACTAGATATGAAACTTGACATCTCCGAAGTAGTGATGTAATTTGGATTTTCGAATATGACTTGAATGGAGTATCCGGTAAAACATCAAATCTCCGATATCGGTGCGACCGAAAAAAAGATCTTGAAAGAACAGGGCCATCGACGACTGACGACACTCCTTAAATGAGATAGACTTGCAACACATTTTCAAATTGCCGTAGATTTTAATGATGGGATATCAATAAGTATCAGAGTAAAACTATTCAAAAGACCACCATTAATATGGCTTTTAGAGCCGAAAGTGCACTCGTGTGCCATTTTGATTGCACGTCACAAAGCTTTACATTTTGCTTGGGATCGCTAACACCGCTATTAGATTATTGAAAAACACATAGTGTTGCCTGAAAAATTTCGTTTCTAGTTGTATCGAGCGGATGGAGGTGTACGGATATCGAGACAACTTCATAAATCCATGGACGTTATATTTCAACAGGGGACGGTTCAATCTGGTGGAGCCTCAGAGACGGCATGGGGCGTATGCATTTCGCTTGATATGGATCCCCTGATATGTCAAGAGATGACCATGAAAAGTGACAGGTACTTAAGCATCCTGTCCATTCACCTACACTCATTCATCACCATTTGTGCATTTCGACAATCCCAGCAGGATAGTGCGACACCCCACATGTCGATAATTGTTACAGAGTGGTTCCAGGAATACTCTTCAGACACTTCTATTGGTCACCTAAATCCACATATATGAATATTATTGAGTATATACGTGATGCCTTACAACGTGTTGTTCAGAAGAGATCCATCACATCGCACTCTTATAGATCTGTGGACTGCCCCCCAGAATTCATTAAGCAAATTCGGCTGGAAGTGTACCTTCAGAAGCAATAGAGTCGAATCCATGCCACGTCCCTTTGTGGTATCTCTGTGTGCTTCTGGGGATAGGTAGATAGGTACATATTAGATTTTGATTAGATGATGATTAGGTTTTCAGATGAGATTATAGCTCATTGGGGCCGCTAGGCAGATGTACTAGTTGTTCTAGTTCTTCAGTGTACCTGCCAGAACTCAAAACTAAATAACCGAATTAATAAAATCAATAATGGAATCAATATTCTTGGTTTTCGGTCAAATTTTTGGCTTAAAATGGAAATTATTTATCAACCAGGAAGTTTGCAGATCTACTGATTATAAAATATCATGCTCTCTCATCAGATCTTCCTGAATTGTGTTCTGCTTTGATATAGTTTTAATTTTTCCTGATGCTACGGCTGGAACCAAAAAGTACATTTTCAAAATTAAAATTAATAAAATCACATTTGAGGAATTCCAAAGGATAAGAAATGTACTCCATCTCCAAGTTTCATTTCAATAAATGCAGAGACTATGGAGAGAGAATAAAAGAATTTCATTTACAGATTATATATCGTATATATGATAGCGGATGATGAAAGTTTTGGATTCAAAAACAAAACTTACTCTTTTAATTAATTTGATTTGTTTTCACTTTTAACTTATGTTTATAAGGAAGGAATATTGCAATATTAATTATCCATCCATTTCCTAATCTATTAGAGGTCTGCAATTTAAGTAGAAAATCTCAATAAAAAATGAGTTACTTTAATATTCTTAGAATTTCGTCATCAATTAATCATTCATTAAACTATTGATTTCTAATCAGTGATGCACGCCTCCTGGTACAGAATATGAAAAGTAACCGATTTCAAAGAATTTAAAAGAATAAAAAAATTCAGTTAAAAAAATATGTTATTTAACTTATTTAAAAAAATGGGGTTTTAATTAATTTTTCTTATAAAACTGTATGCCTTGAAACTTGCTCATCTCATTCTCTCTCCCTCGTATAAGAAGTATACAAAGGAAAAAAAAATACTGTAACCGTCAAAAAATTCAATCTCAAAATTTTGATGAATTTTTACGTTTTAGATTACTTATCCGAAAAGTCCATTTTTGGAATTAAATCTGCTTTTCGAACTCAATAGAGCTAGATAGATGAAATTTGATGTATAGTCTTACTTCTAAAATCAAATTCCAAAATCTCAAATTTTAGGTAAAATACGTCAACTGGAATGCTATCTGCCTGGAAATTCTTAAACATTGAAATGCGAGAATGCTGTGAGCTTTATAAATTGAATTAAATGCATGGTTTTATCATCTACATTTTAGATCTATTTCAATTCTTGTTCTAAATTCGTCAAAGGGATGACCCTCTTTGTGTCTTTTCGCACTCATGCGAATGCGGTAACGCAGGATACACAAAAAACCGGAATTATTATACTGACACGAAAACTGTGGAACCGAACTAAATTTTGGACTAAATCGGACAAAGGTAAGAGATAACATACCAAAAAGCATATTCGACAATACAATATATGACCAAGACAATCATAAAGAAACTTTCCATACTCTGGAAAGTATGGTAAAAAAAACGATTCTATTTTTATTTATTTATTTCTTCCAACATTCACAATAGAAATTTCTTTTATACCTGTTTTTCTTATTGAAATAGGAAAAACAAATTAAAATAATAAAAAAGCTAAAATTTGATTATTTAAAGAAAACGATGGACTTATTTTGCTAATTTTTTATTAAAAATAGGTGAACAGAATGTAAAAATAACATTTAATGCTCCAGTGTAAACTGCATAATTCGAAAAACTTCCAAGTTTTTCATTGTGTCAGGTTCAATAAAGCAATAAAAAATATTTTGAGTTAAGCAATTTTACTAAAATGCATCTATGTTTATTCTATGCATCTATGTTGTGTTAAAATGCATCTATGTTTCACTAAAATGCATCCATGTTATGTCCAATTTGTTTTTGCTAATCCATTAGTCAATATTTTATTTGATAATTATATTTTAGTACATAACTGAAATTCTCAAAAAAAAAAAAAAGCCAGAATAGAATTATTAGTCAAAAAATGTTATATTTAGATAAAATGTGATCAAGATAGGCAACTAGAAATTTGAACAAATTGCAATCTCTTGCCTTTCAATCATAAATATAGCAATTTATCCTCAGTTCGGTTAAACAAGTGTTCATCAAGTAAAATAGAACTTATCATAAAAGTAAGCGTCGATAACATTATAAAAAATCAACAAAATTAATATTGAAATCATAAAATTTCTAGAATATAAAAAAAAAAAAAAAATGTGCCGGGGAAAAAAAGCCACGTAAAAAATTCTGACATCAAACTAATCAGCGAAAGGATATTTTAAATTTTTTTTCTTAATAAGACCAGGAGAGTAAAACTGATTTTAAAAATTAATGTTCTTAAGAAAATGAGTTTTAAAAGCCGACTTTTTTTAGTCAGTTGTTTGAAGAATCCATGTTTTAAACGAAAAGAAAAATAATCGCGATCAAAAGAAGAGGTTCAGCGTTCTTAGAAAGCCGATGCTGCATCTAAAAATAGAAACAATCATTTCTCTCAGGAAATCCTAGAACAAAGCAAATCAACAATCAAATGAATACATTTTTACGAGCTGCCCACGCCTTGGCTAGGGATAAATCCTCCGTTGCCATGGGGATTTAGTCGTTATAGCAACCATCTGGGCTTCTCGATCTATACATGATAAATGACTTTAAATTCCTCTCTCGGTCTTCGGATCAAATTATTGATTTTAACCATTTGTAAAAGTTCAGATGAAGTTTTTATTTTATTCTATTTTTTTAAATACAGATTTATCGGTCGAGAATCACAAGCCTAACTCTTACTACATTAACTCTTTATTTGCCGAATTATTTTAGTATCAAATTTTCAACTTTATTTTTGCATTGATTAAATTTCGCTGCAGTATAAACCTAGGGAAAAGGAAAAAACAATGTTTAATCAATTGTTTAGTTAAATATTTTGATTTTTGCCTTTAGCTTTTGCCAGATGTCTGCTGCTTGCTGTCTGAGTTGCGCGTTTTTAACCTTTAACTGGGGACGTGCCGTCTGTGAGACCGCTAGCGATGGATTTTCGATCATCCCTATTCGATTTTTAGCTCAATTGAATGGATTGACCTTGTAGCTTCCTGTTTTGTGACCTTCAATACACGGCAACCGATTTCAGAGGAAGCTTTTTAAAATAATTCAGTTATTTCTTTGAGCGCGGTCTATAAGACCGCACCTCCCTGTTAGTGTCCCATTGATAAACAAGGCTTAGCAGATGGCGCTAAAACTTGGGTCCCGAAATATAATCCAATTTACTAATCCTATTATGAAGCAGTGCTCCAGATATTTTTAAATGAAGCAGAAAGTGATAAGGATATTTAATTTTACAGAAGAGTTTTTCAATGAAAGTTCGCATTCAACTGATTCTGATATGTATGTTCAAACATAATTAATTTTTCTAGTGATAATGCATTTTGAAAAGTTTATAAAATATATTAATATACCAAGAGATATGTACACAGAATTTATTAATACTAGTTCTTAACCTGCAAGTTTAAAATACCCTAGAAAACCGTGCTACGAAAGTCACATAAGCCGATAAAAAAAAGGGCCAATTTTACCCATTGTCAATTTTTTTATTTTTCATATAATTATTGAATTTTAGATTATATTGTCCTCTATATACCTTCATATACTGTAAAAATAAATGATTTAAAAAGTAAAATGTTTTTTCAAGAATATTATTTATTGTAACATGCAATTTGAGAAGAAAATGTATGCTAAGAAATGTATCCTTTTTTCATTTATTTATGATCAAGATAATAAGATTCGAATCTACTGAGCATGGAAAAATAAACTAAGTTCAAGAAAATTTTGATATTAAACTGGAACTAAACAAACAGAATTCAAAATTTTGCTGTATTAAAATTAAGAAATGGTGAAATATTTTGTGCGTCCAATTTCAAACACTTCTGTTCTTTCCTATAACATTACCAGATACACAAAGACATAGAACAGAATATTAGGAAAATGTATATAAAATTAAGCAAAATGGTATTAAGGCTTCTAAATTAGTATGAGCTGTATCTCTGAATTTGAAATTAAATATTTTACTCAGAAAGGCATTAAAATCAAATAACACAAAATACTCAATTGAAATTTCTAAGAAATATTAATTCAATGGGTTGCCAAAGATGCCTAGTTATTAATAAGATAGCTGCTTTTAGTAAACAGGTAGATCTCTAGGAATGTTGGTTGAAATTAATTTCAATAAAATTAAACTAATGTTTATGTTTCCCTCAATATTTTCTTTTTTTAATTGATGGATTTGAGATCCATATTTTAAGTTGCATCATTTTAGTAGCTTTAAAACTCTTATGTTTATTGTGTACAGGAAACTCCATAAAAAATCATAAAAAAAAAATAAAAAAATGTTATCTAACTGCATAGTGCCATATGCAATACTTCATTCATTTATTCATTATAAGGCATTTGCAGTTATTCATATATTAAAATGGCATGATACATATTACTCATATTAAAAATGCATGTCAAAAAGCATGAACTGGATTGAAAAATAGCCGACAGAAAAGGGGGAAAAAAAAAAAAAAACAGGCAATATAACCTTTTACCTTGTTTAATATACAAAAGAGGTTTAGAGAAATACAGAGAGAATAAACAACTAAGCTTCATTTAATAATATTGTTTCAAATGGTGCACATGCATGAGATTGAGTATGTGTACATGCACTCGGAATTCCTCATGCAGAAATCAATATTATTTGTGAATCTAATGAGAATAAAATGTAAAAGAGAACAGAGTGCCTCCAACTCTGAAATACAGTCAAATCGCCAATTCTTAGCAGCAAGAAACAGGAAAGATGCGATAATCATTGCCAGAAATGCTGAAGATCATGAGAGTATAGATATAGAATGGATGGAACGGTTCAAACAATAGAAAATGACTTTTAAAAAAAATCCACAATTCAAGCTAATACAATCAGATTCAAAATCTGATTAAATCTTTTGGATGGCAGGTATTTGATAATAAGCCAGGCAGTTTAGCCCTTTCACCTAGCAATTACTGTTTCTACAGTTATTTGATGAAATTTCCGAGTGGATAGCAATAGGATACTCTTAAAATGAAATCAACAGGATAACTAGATAAAATTGAAGACTGCAGAATTCTTTTATTAAAGTATCCAGAACCTCATTATTCATTTTGATAAATGTTTAAATTGACGAGAAAATATTAAAAAACTGAAAATTGTGTGTATCATCGGAAAATATTTGTTTATTAAGTTCCTGTTTTTATTAATTTTAAAATGGATCTTAAAAACAATCTTTGCAATACTATATGAAAGCTTCATTAATATAGTAAATAATAATCTATATCTATACTTATAATAAAGCTCAATGTGTGTGTGTGTGTTGGCACTCTACAGGCCAGACCATTCAACCTACAGCTACCAAATTTGGCTCGTGTATACCTTGGAGACCAAGAATGTGCACCTCGTGTTGTTTTTTCGAATTTTTAACTAGAATTTTATTTATTTAAAAATTAAGCGAAATTTTGACGTGTTTCTGCTATAACTGCCGAAAATATTACCGCACAAAAAAGATTTTTACATGAAGTTAAAGATCAAAAATTTATCTTTTAAATGATACCAATGTTTTAACCTTAAAATTAAATTTCTATTTTTAATGAATTTTTAAATAAATATTTTAAATATATTTTTCAACATTTTTTTTTCCCTACAAAATAAAAATAAAATTTAAGCTACTCGAACACGTTTCGTATTCATGAGAAAAAATTAGCCTTTTTCAAAGTGTTGCCATCACATTGATTAAAGCTCCAAGTAAAAATAAATTAAATCTTTTTGGAAATAAAATCTGCAAAAATATAATTTTTGGCACGTGTCTGTAGGAAAGGAAACATATATGAAATATTATTTTGTCTAAAAAATAAATTAAAGAAAAATTATTTTATGATCTTTTACACTCTCTATATTATTAATCCAATAAATCAGTTATATTTTAAGGCAAGTTTTGTTTAATATGAACAGGATATCCATTCAAATCAGGGCCACTCAACTGATTTGTAAACCTTTAGTAAGTCACAGATCTGATAAAATGGTCTAAATGGAAAATGATTATATTTTATGTAACTTGATTCAATAAATGCTCCAATAAATAACGAATTTTTGATTTTACATGAAACTTCTGCTGTGGAAATTATGAATAACAAAATGTTCTTGAAACACTAATATTTTAAATAAAAAAAGTTAATTTCCAATCAACTAAATCAATCATTTAATCTGACTGATTTATGAAAATTTGAATATTACTATTCAATAAAAAAGGATAATTTTAGATTTTCTATCGATCGTTTCAAAGAAAATACGCCAATCAGCGCGCAGGTTTCTCAAGATTAATTGGACTAAGATGATGAAAATGTTGAGTTTTTCTAAATTTTTAACATTCAAAACTTCATAAACAAGTTTTTGTTGATCGTGGAAAACAGAAACATTCATTCATTTATTTAAAATTTGGTGTGTCTAGAGTATTTCTCAGAATATGATACCTTACTGCATTAAATTTAGACTTCATAATTTTTGAAATATATTTATAGGCCGGAACAAAATATTATTGATTTCATTTCAATCCTTTTGAAAGCAAAACTAAAAACTGAATTTTATGCCGAATCTGAGAAATTTTTGTTGAAATATTCTTTGAGATATTACATAAATTATGAAAAATATTTTGTAGTTCACATAAGACTTAAATACCGAGCAATTCTGTTTGCAATACTCATATTCAATAATAATAATAAATAAATAGTAATAAAGATGAGAAATAAAATAAAACACTTGGTTTTATTAAAAAATATCTTTATATTAATTGCAATTTCATCATTTCCACTTTAAATTAAAGTTGAAGTTTTACTGGAAATGACAACAAATTAGTAAAATATGTATAGTAAATTGAAAGAAACGATCTAAACAACAGTATAAGTTTGGCATGTCTATCAAAATTTGTAGATTAAAAATGTTATGTTTGAGAATGTATTAAGAGACGAGTTACTTAAAATATTTAATTGAAAATTTTAGTGAGCGGTAATACTGGTGAACCGGCATTTCGCCAAAGGCGACTAGTAAATAAATAAAATGAGAAAGCAAGATTAATTAACCAAAGAAAAAGAAAAGATAAACTTTCAACAATGGAAGGAAATCATGTAGAGATAAAGAAATGATTTAAATTTCATTGCAGCAATGAAAAATATAGCAAATTGCACATAAACACTCTTTTTATAATGTTATATGACAACTATATGGGTATCATTAAAAATATATTTTTTAAAAAATTTCAAGTTGATATAAAAATTATTTTTGAGTGACAATTCTTCAAAAAGTTATTTTAAAACATACAAACATTTCTTAATTTTTAATAAAATTTTGAAAGAGGCACAAAGTTTCATATTCTCATTCTTCAAAGCATGTTGGTGTAATATTTAATAGCTCTAGGTCAAATGGTCTTTTCTGTAGAGTGCTTTTTTTAAAAAAAATAAGTAATATTCAGTGTTTCCTTCTACAATTTTTTTTATTAGTGTTTCTTTTAGAAATATTTTTTTAAAACAAATATTAAATTAATGATTATTTTTTAACAGTAATATTATGGACGCAGATTTCTCTTCAGAGTATTTCATTTTAACGCTTTTAGAAGTCTAAATCAATTGCAGTAAAAACAATCAAGTACATGATATCAGACAAAAATGTTGAAGATGCTTCAAAAATATACTTAAAATGTAAACGCTGTTTAAAAAATTGTCAGTTTCATCATTTGAAATTTATTATGCTGTAACTTATTAAAATATATACCTTAGTACTTTAATAAAATACAAAAATTAAACATTCCATAATTTCAAGACATGAAAGATGATATTCAGATGTTATGGTGCAAAACAGATAGTGCTTTTCCGAAACATGAATTTTTAAATGTCGCATAATGCATTAAATCACCGATAAGCATATAACTTGTATTAAATTATCTTTCAAATTCTATTATATAAATTTTGTTAGGTTTTAAGAGTAGTATATTAATAGAGCAAAATAATAGCTGTTGACATTAAATGCAATTCTATATAATAGTCAGATGATAAAATTAATATTCTATGGGATTCTACAAGACTATTTTCTTTAAAAATACATTGAACTGTTGAAATTTAGCATTTAAATTCGAATACTTAAGATAAAATGAAATTTCAATTGTATTATGGACAATAATGAGTAAAAAATGTTAAAAAAGTCAATTTATTAAAGGCCCCTAATGTTTCTTTTGCTTGACAATGTTTTCATATTTAGACTTGCTTCTGTACCACAGAAGGAAAGGGATGCCAAGTGAAGGGAGTGTCATCACAGCAAATGCAGCCCAGTCAGTCTGAAAGGAAAAATTAACAAAATAGTAATTAAAAGTCTTAGTTCTAAAATACTTCTGTAACAAAGTTCATGTACCCTATGCATATAAAATGCAGTTCAAAAGAAACGTGTAAAATTTGGCTATAACCAGTGGGAGTAGTCACCCAAAAATTTTCTCGTATATTTTCTAGTAAGGGTATTTACCCCCATCTTCTGCAAAAAATTGTGAACAGTGGATAAGGCAGAAAACACCTTGCATGGCATTGGCATAGAGCAATTATGAAATATTAACCCTTTATATGAATTTATAATTTTTATCGAATCTATTGTGTGATCCCTGGTGACTTATTTTGGTAACTAATGCCTGACATGGGTTAATAGTATACAAAAATCAAATTTGTGTTTTAGATACATTTTTCCCAACTGATTGGAATAACAATTTGACATAGAAGTGCAATTGCACACACAAAATTGCATACGAAATTTGATATATTTAAGTCATTGCATTTTTCACAAATTGTATTTACAAACAGCTTTTGAAAGTAAAGAGTGACAGATGGTCAGCCTGTATTTAAAGTTGACACAAAAAAAGAGTGTCTACAATATATATGTTAAACCTGCAAAACAAATTTTATTCATCTAGCTCTTTTCATTTTGTAGTTATTGTATAATAGAGCAGTTGGACAAATTTCATCTGAATGGATTTTTCTCAAAATTTGACAGAAATCTAAAAATTTTGTGTAAAGACCTATACTAAATTTCATCCATCTAGTCTAAAATGGTTTGTTTGTTATATTACAGACACTGAGTTTATTTTTTCAGACATTTTCCAAAATTGCATATCTCAAACTTAGGGAGATCTAAAATGTGCAGATTTGTCAAAACCTCGTATTTTTTTAATGATTACAACAGGTTTCTCTAAACTTTGTATAGCAGAACGTAAATATATATATATAGAGAGAGAGAGAGAGAAAAACTATACACCAGAACAAAGTAATCTGCGAAAATTAAGCTATAAGCTGTCATAATAAATAAGATGCATTGAACCATAGTAATTACAAATATATCATTCTATTAAAAAATTGTAATTTCTATAGTTTCTATGTTTCATAATTAAATATTAACATTTGTCAGGGAGATTTACAAAAGTTTCTTTCCGAATAAAATCCTAGAAATGGTAGACTTCTTATTTCAATCTTGATTTAAAAGTTAATCTAGATCTTTGAAAATAAATATGCAAATATTTTACTTAAATTTATTATAATAAAAGAAATTGAATTAGTACACATTAGATTTAGTGCTGGCTATAAAAATATAAATGCATTTCCTTTTTTTTTTCAAAGTTCATATAACATACAAAAGTTACGCAAGCAAAATTTATTACTCAATATTACAAATAAAAAATTCATCACTAATTTCACATGTGAGAATCAAGAAGATTTTTAAGCATCTGCTCAGCTGAATTTATATTAACAAATATTTAACTGTAAATAGCTTTATTCTGCTAATTTTAATAATCAGAATTCAACAAAAAGATAAAGAGAAACTCTCAAAAAACAAAATATTTTATCAAAAATAATAAAATTATCTTCATTATAAATTATATGCGAAATAATGGAACAATAAATACAAAAATACCCCTATTGAAAATATTTAAGGCAACAATCGGAAAAGATTTTATGCCATACCCACAGTGAAACTTTCAATTACTAATATGATTTATGGTAATTAGATAAAATTAACACAATTGGAAATTCCCAAAAATAGACTAAATGTAGATTGAATATTAATTAAAAGGCTTCCAAGCATAATTCCATTCAAGATTAGAAAATATTTTTACCTAAGCAGGGTAAAAGAAAATATTTTTAAAAGGTAAAAGAAAATATTTTTACCTAAGCACTTAACAAACATTTTTTTATAAAGCAGTTCAAAACAATCATATTTTGCTGCTGACAAATCAGGGAAAGACCAGACATTTGAGACTACTCCACAGTTTTAAGCCTGACTTTGGGTTGTTTTTTTTTAAATATCAAAAACAACCAAGGATTACTACTTAAAGGAAATCATATTTCAATTTTAACATTATACAAACTACAATATCCAAAGAAACTTGGTTAAATCCTTGAGAAGGTATGACAGTAATTAACATTTTTTAAAAATAATTATTAACAGCAAAGAATTTTGAAATTGTGTTCTTTCCCTCCTTTTTAAAATGTTTACCTTCATAACTATTGAAAAACACTTAGTACACTTAATTCTCTATTAAATATAGATATTATATATATTTCTAATGTGATCTGCAATTTTTCAGATTGCATGATTTAAAACCAAAACTGCAATATTTGAATTTTTATAACACCCAAAATTATTTTTATGCCTATGAAGACAGCTATAAGTCAATTGAGTATACATACCTAAGTGATCAGAGATATTACCTATGCTTAATGGAAAGTTAATTTATAATTTAATACCTCCAATTCTCATAAAAGAACAATGAACCATTAAATATTAAAAACCAACATTTTCCATTCACGATTTGATCACTAGTACTTACTTCTAAAATGATTTAAATCATTTTTTGTCATTTAATTACTTTCTTATATACAGAGAGTAAGTATTTTAATCGTTAAAAAAATTCAACCTTGAGTTTCCGAGATATCTCCACATTTCATATCTGCCTAATTCAGAAAAACACATTAGAGATTATTTTTGTAGATGCTCTGCAACAAGGATATTAAAAAAAAACAAAAAACTACTAGTTAAACAAATTACATTTGGAATGGTGTCTTTAAACGAAATTTATGGAGTTCTATGCAAAGATAGACAAAATTTGTTACATAATTTCAGTACATAAAGTACAGAATTGTATTAAATTCTAAATCCAGTCCTTCAATAGGTTTGACTATCTGTCAGATGGTGTATTTTCATGCATATAAATACTTAGATCACCGAAATCGGTATGTGTTATTAAAATTATAGGCCGAAATGTGGTTTTAATCAGTTCAAAAAGCATACTTAATTTTCTTCACTAAACTACCTTAAACTCACTGTATATGCTCATAAAGTACTATGAAAATAAAAACCTGAGCATTTATGATATTTACTGTCTAATTGAAAGTCCCAAAATTTTTTGTGAGCAAAGAGGGGAGGGACATCTTTATTACACAATATGCAAGAAAATTTTAGGAAGACCACTTTCACTAATTTAAAAATATAATAGCGAGCAATGCACATAAAAATAATACTTTCTGCATTTTGATAAGAATTAAAAGCTACTGAAAAGCAAGTTAATTATATTAGAATAATAAATTAGTATATTCAAATATATTAATATAGATTACATCTTTAAAAAAATATTTCTTACAGTGTGTGGCGAAAATTTTCTATCAAAGTCTTTGGCAGGAATGATGACAGCTTCACCAGGTTCAGTTGAATAGCAGACCTAAAAAGATATAGAGTAAAAAATGATTTGTCTTAAAACTCTGAAAGAAGGAATAGAAATAACTCAAATATTTTTAAAAGATTTTTTTCATTATGTGATCAAATGGAACAAATTTTGAAAATTCTCTTAAGAGTTTTTAAAGGTTTACATATGCACAAAAAGATATCCTTTCCCCTTGCAATCATACATAACTTTAAACTGGTGAAAACACAATTTATTTTCACTTCTTAACTAATGCTCTATCTAAAGCAGATTTCAGTAAATTTCACTTAAATTATGATGAAAAGGGTTTAAAAATAACAGAGAAATAAATTTTAATTCTGAAGTAATCAAAAAAACTGATAAAACATTCTTTTCAAAACTTTTAATACATATTTTTTAAAAAAATTAAGATGTAAGAATCATTGTAGCAGCTTTTATATATATAATTATGATTGAAGAAAAGGTGCATTTCTAAGTAACTTTAGAATGTTACTTGTTAATCCTTGACTAGAGAAGGACATTTAACAAAGCAAGACAAGACACACACACACACACACACACAAAAAAAAAAAAAAAAAAAAGGAAAAAGGTTGTGGGAATGCATTTAGCTTATAAAATTTCAAAAGGAAATTTCTCCAAATATTAGCAGCACAAGCATCTATTTTTACAAAGTGAATTTTGAGTAAAACTCCAACTTCCTTTTAGGTAATTAGCATTAGAGAAAAAATTGTTAAAAACCATATGCAATGTGTTACTTAATTAAAACTCAAGTGATAAAACAAAGAATGTATATAAATAAAATATATTGCCTTTATATTATTTTTTTAAATATAGTAAAATATCGAAAAGACATTCTTGAATCCTTACAATACCCCGAAAGTAAAATAAAGGAAAAAAACAAATTTAAATTGATGGCATTTTAGTTTAAGATATTGTTAATAGATATGTACAGAAGCAGTTTGTCATTCAGAAATTAGTGGTGCTGCAAAAAATATCTACCAAGAGACTGCAATCTTAAAACTATTTTACCTATTAGTAGGATAAAATTAATTTCAAAGCCAAATATGAAGCTTGTTGCATTTCCAAAATATTAAATAGCTAGTAAATGCTATAATTTTTAATAGTTTCAACAACAGAATGTATACAGTTAATAACTGATTCAGCAAATAAAAGTATCAATCATTCACACACACACTTCAATCTTTGCCCATTTCACTTGAAAACATTTGTCCAAAAATGAATATCAAATAAGACAAGCAATAATTGATTTGCCATTAATACCATTTTCAGTAAGTAATAATAATTGATATCTCCTCATAAAAATATAATTTAAATAATTATAATTTTATAATTATATTTTCTTAAATATTATTTCTTAAATAATATTTAAGAAAACTATCCATAAATGTTTTTTTAAATGATCTTGAACAAAAGAAACCAAGTAGCAAGAATCAAAGCTCATAAACAGCTAATAAGGGGGGAAAAAATACAGAACGAAGACAAACTTTGAATGGGAGTGAAAGGTGGAAGGGGTGGGGGAGTCGATTTGTCATATTCTAAGGCAAAGGAAGTCTGATTGCAGCTCAAGCACTTTTGAATAAAAAGAGTTACTTTCAGATTCAAACAATTAATCAGTTGAGAGAGCATAGGTCTTGAATGAGTTACTTGTAATCTAATCCCGGTCTAATTATGACCTTTTTTTTTTTTTTTTTTTTTTTTTTTTTTGTTCATCATTGTACTCTCAGAATTAAAAAGTAAGCAAAGAGTATAGAATTCTCAGAATGGAAAAGGAAGTAAATTAGATTTAAAAAAATGTTAATAATAAATTAAAGGGATGTGAAAGATCTGTAGCTCTTATGGATAATCCATTGCAAGGTATATACCAACTGAAAACTATTCAAGTGTTTAAGAATGTATAACCACAACTAAAAAGAACAAAAGGAATGTGCTCAGTTTAGCCAAGATATAAAATATACATGTCTTGCAAAGAGGAGGTTCATATATTAATCAGTAAACCTGATGAATGTGGTGAGGGATCATCAGTGATCGGCAGGCAATATGAATTACACTGCAAGAAATTCAGTGTGGTAGTCAATGTTTTAAAGTACAGAATTTAAGAAAAAATAAACATAAAAAGTAAGCAATAATAACTATGAAGACAATGGCATAACTACAGGGTGGCAGACCTACAAAATGCCTATGGTATTAGGGACCTAAAATGAGGTATTAAATTGCCTACACTACTGCTGTTCATGCTTTCAGCACTAAGAAAAAATAAATTAATAAAACCAATGTTGTGCTTAATAGTATCAAATTATAAAACACAAAAAATTAACATTTAAATTTCAAAGGAAACAGGTTATTTAAAATCATCTAACAGTATTATAAAAAGTAATTTAATACTTTTATATTCAGAAATAATACTGAGCAATCTTTCAAATGGCCAATAATAAACACATGAAAGTTAGCACAATATCTAGCAACATTATTCAATAATTCAGACCTGAACTTCTTGACCATTTTCAGACAGATGATATGTAACCTCAGCAGCAGTGAAATTGAAGAGGCCAGTCCTTTTAGGACGCAGGACAACAGTATGAGAAACGTTGGAATTACTATTAAAAAAAGTCAAGGAAAATAAAATCTAGTAACTTTAATATGAAAAGAAAATTTATTATTTTAATTATGAATACAATAACAATTTAGATATCATAAAATTTTTTTCTCTAATTTTAAATTTAAAAACATATTTTATAGTAAAATTTTTATTTATTGTAATGAAATTCAAATTGTCTTCATCATTACAAGAAATATTCTATTTTTGGTTTTTGCTTCACTGTTGATAGTCAAGTCACAAAAATATGGTTATTATTGATAAGATTTATATGGTAGTTTATTTTTCATTTTAAGTAGTTTGTTATTTACGCAGGACTTCAATAAAATTTTTAATTTCTCCTTAATTTTGCAGTAATTACAAATAAGGTTTCGTTTAAATGCAAGAAATGATAAAAATTTTTATGGTTTAAAATTTCTACACACCATTTCTTTTTATTATAATATTACTGGATGTATATAAAATATATCACTTTTTAAAGTTGAAGTCTTACTCACTTACTGCAAGGCCCCCATTTTTTTTAAATATTTTTTTAGAGAATCAATAAGCAAAAATTCTCCAAAATACCACAAAAATAATAAAATATATTCAATACTATTCAAAAATAAATTTATAAGTTGAATGATGTCGATTATTATAATCTTCTATGAGCATGTTTTAATTCAGCAAGGGATTTACTGGATCAAATAAAGAATTTATTTCTGGTTTTAGCTGAAAGCATAAATTTAAAGCAAGTTGACTGAAAAAAATAGGGCAGGTGCATAGAAATTTCCACAACATTTTGATGGAAGAACTAGCAGCTTAGTGAAAGAAAGATTTTATATAAATTTTAGGAAGCAATTATCTCAGCAAGACAATTATTCTTGTTTCAAAGGCAAATAGTAGTTCATATAAAAATCAGCTAGTTGAGAAAGACATCTAAATTATTTTAGCAGTTTCATGGCCGAAGAGAGAGAAGACACTTTGAATTTTTTAAACTTCGCTTTATTTCATCCTGGGAGCCATAATTTATGTACATGAAGCAAGGACAAAACTGATGTCCGTTCACAAGTTATACAAAAGTAGAACGAAAAAGAGGCAGAAATATTTTTTCTGGTGACTTTATACCACAAAATTCTGATAGGGATTTCTTTACATGTATTGATTTAGGTAAAGAAATATAGGTATTTTTTAAAAGAATTCCTTTAGCTTAACAGATTTTTATCCCTTCATTCAGAGTGTGAGAACTGCTAATTTAAGCCTTTTCAGAGCTTGAATAGCATTAATTAAATAAAAAAAGGTGGAACTAGATCAGGGAATAAGAGAACATTTTAGAATTAAATAATATGGGCTGAATTAAGATAAAACTTTGGAAATTAACTAGGGTTCAATTTAGATTTAAAAATATCATTACACACACACACATGTAGTACAAGCTTTTTCATAACATTTATAAAAAGATTCAATTAATGTTTTCTGAAATAGTCATAGAAGAGTGACATGGGACTTGATATATCATCATTATTTAACATTAAAAGGATGATGGAAAAATTATGATTACATGCAATATATAATATACTACTTTCTTTATTGGAAACAGTTAATATTAAATTTCTACAAAATTTTAAATAAAGAGTCTTTACAAACAAAAAAAAATTAAAAAAATAGTAAATATTGCTATTGTAGAAAATTTGCAGCAAAATCTTTTTAAAGGATACGGTCCCATGCGATCTAATTTCATATTCAAGAATCCAACGACCGTTTCAAAATCGGTGGACGGAAAACTTGCATCTCTTAGCTGAACACGATAAGCGGCACTATACAAAATAAATAGAATAAATAAATAAAACCAGTAAACCAAAAAAGCATAATATCAAAAGACATATTTCTTAAACACGCCATAAAGTATAATAAAACTATAATAAAAAGTACAAAATAATGATAAGATTTATATCACCTATATAATAAATATTTGCCAAAATAATAAAGGATCAAATGAGGAAGAAATAATTGCTATATTTATTTATAATTTAATAATTTAAAGAGAAAAAGTTATATTAAATGTAATAGAAACATTTGACTATACACACACACACATATATGAAAGAAAAATAAAATAACTCAGGAATATAATTTACTACAGTAATTATTATTTTACAAGGTTTATTCACAAAAAGGGAAATAAAACACCAATTGACAAGGAACACATTCTTTCAAAAATGCTTCATTTTCTAAACTCTTAATACACAACTAATGAAAGTAATTATTTATAGTCCTAAATAGAAATATTATCTCTCATCTATTAAGAAATCTTACTTTCAATTTTAATTTAAACATTTGAAATACTATTAGTTTTAATACTGATATTTAGAATTAATCTATAATATTACAGAAATCATATTACTATAGGCAATGTCTTAAACAACAGTCAAGCAAAATAAGAAACCAATGCATATTAAAGATGACATAAAAAAAATTAAGAAATATTCAGTCAAGATAGGTAGAAGATTCAAAATGGTATTGTAAAAACTATGAAGAATATGAAAGAAAAATTGACTTTCTATTTCAGCATTTTATAACTATTTCTTTTTAAAATCATTAATTTATCTTATGAATTATATTTATGCATTCAGATTTAATTAAAATTACATTTTTGCAAATAAAGGCAAAAAGTTTTACAATTTTTATATACCTTTAATAAAAATAACTAATCATGATTCATAAATACATTTCATTATTATTTAATTTTTTAAAAATTACATTCATATCTATACTTATATAAAGCTCGTATGTGTTGGCACTCTACAGGCCAGGCCATTTGACCTACAGCTACCAAATGTACAGAGTACATGTATACCTTAGAGGTAGGGAATGTGCACCTGGGGTCCCTTTTTTTGAATTTTTAATTACAATTTTAATTATTAAAAACTAACTTTCCTGCCAAAAAATCTTCCAGCCAAATGAGTAAGGCTTAATTTTTTTTCCCTCCTAACAGTAATGAGGCTAGGGTTAACATTTTTCGGCCGATTATTTCAAACAATTCTATTTATTTTCTTAATGTTTTATGCATTTAAAATTAAATATTGTTAATTAATCGATCTTTCAGATTCCTTCTGAAGTACTTTTAAATTAAAATAACATAGAATAAAGAAAATTAAAAATAACTAATCTGCATAGCGTTACCCCAACTGGCGTAGAAGAATTCACGCATTTGCGTTACCGTAACTGGCATTGAAAATTCACGCATGCGCATTGTGTTCCGATTGTTGAAAATATTATCAACAGATGATTCTTGATTTAAATCATTTTTAGGTTAGTTGCATGCTTTTGTAATTAAATTGTATTTATGTTAGTTATATATTTTTTGTATATTCTTATAGTTTTAAGTACATCGTTTTTAAAGTAGTTTTTTTAAATGTGTTTTCGACCGACTATTTTAAATGATTCATTTTATTTTCTTAGGGTTTGATGCATTTAAAATTAAAAATTGTTAATTAATCTATCTATTCATGATGAATCTGAGAAAATTTTGTTAACAAATTCTTGAGATATTACATAAATTAAGAAAGATATTCTTTAGTGCACATAAAGTTTAAACGCTCAGCGACTCTGTTATCAGTAATCATATTATAAAAAAATACTTTTTTTTTCAGTAAAAATATTATATTAATTACAGATTAATTCTTTCCACTTTAATTTAAAGCATAAATTCTATAGGAGCTAACAGAAAATTAGAGATATATATATTATGTTATGACTGAAGGCCTTTATAATATTATGAGTAAATTATATAACTATCAAAATTTGAAGTTTTAAAATATTTTGATGAAGAATCTATTAAAGTAGGAATTGCGTAAAATATTTAATTATTAAAATTTAAACAAACATTAAGATTGGCGAACCAGCTGGTTGTCAAAGGTGGCTAGTTTAAAAGTAAAGAAACAAAGATAAAAATAGGAATCTCAAAGTTAACATTTAAATTACTACATTGATTTGATAGTCACTCTGTATATATAAAATTTTAGAAGGAAAAAAGTTAAAAATATTTTAATAATTACTTAAAAGTCAAGGACTTTAAGACAGATTATATTTATATCAACTTTTATCTGAGAGTCTTTTGAGGCACATTTACACTAAACATTGAAAGTTTAACTGGCATGACAATTCTCATAATACATATAACTTATATATTTTTTACATTCTACACACTATATTTTATATTGTAATTTACATTTAAGCATAAATCTAACGAAATCAATCACCAATTATATCAGAGGGATGAAACGTGAAAATTTTATATTAGATATTAAAAGCAATGAAACGATAAAAAAAGAACACTTGCTAGCATTTAAAGAAATTTGTATAAAAGTCAAAGACTCAAATGTTACTTCAATACCTTTCACCAATATTATAAATATTATAATCAACAACAACATCTCGTCCTTCTACTAAATATTTGTTGAGCAATCGTTTGTGAAGTAGTAAACGTGGTGGGCTCAGTTCATCGGCATATGTTGAGCCAAGAACAACTATGATGGCAAAAATTAACAAGAGCTTCATCTGAAAACAAAAAAAATTTTAATTTCCAGCTATATCAATACTAGTAAATTAACAATTACAAATACATATATAATTTTAAATGATTTCTATACAAATAATGAATGCAATTACAAACAATTAGAAGAAATTTTATAATTCTTAATTAGATTTCTTAATAACTCCATAAAATTAATTTTTTTCTTAATAACTCCATTGTAAATCACTCCATACAGTTATTGTAATAAAATACAGAATCTTTCTTTGGGATCTAAGATAACTCACGACTTAGATTTTAAAGTACAAGATCAAAAGATTAAACTTCAATAATAATACTGAAATATTAGATTACATTAGATATTGAAATATTATATTATATTATAAAAAGTACTTGGTAGAATTAAATTCACCAAAAAGAAGAGAGTACAAACACAATAATACTGTTATAGATTAGAAATATTCAGTAGTTGATACCAAAATGCGAGGTTTAAGATTGTACAATTCAGTGATTTTGGATATTTTTTCCATTAGCAGAATTAACAAAATGGTGATACTATTTTGTTAATAGCAACATTCAATGTTAAGAAAACAGGTCACTAAGATTAGATGAGAAATCACTACCAAGCTGGTTAAGTTCACACTAGGAATTAATAAAAAACCTTATTCTGTCTCTTAAGGAATATTAATGTACCCTTTATAAGCAACCATACGTCATATAATCTTGTTATACAGATCTTAATATCTTTTTGATAGTAAGAATTGCAATCATACACATTCTTTATTTTAGAAAACAATTAGAAGAATCTCTATATCAGCTTAATGCCATACACTATCAGAAATACTATTTTTTCTAATACTAAATCAAACGGTGGTGGATATGAATTTTTATGCATAGTTAGCTGATTAGATAGCGTGTCATGTGAGAAAGATAGGTAATTTTATTCTTTACGTTCTCATATATTAAATTTTTTAAAAAAGGAATGGTATTTATAACGTTTAATACTTAATCGAAGCAATTTATAGTAATGCGAAATAATACATGCGAAATTAATTCATCGGCCGGTATTCTAGTGTCCTATTTGCACTTATATAAAAATCAAATAAATTTCACGATAACTTTCAAAGCAACAATAAATTCAATAATAATGCACGAAAAATCTGGACATATTAATGTAAATGATTCTGTAGGATCTTAAATCCAGTATTTTGCACATTCAAGCCATATCAAACTACCTTGTTAAAAATAATCAAATTATTTTATACAACAGATAAAAATACAATTCATTATCAATACCTTTAAACTATGGAATGTCTAGATGAAGAAAACAATTTCAAAACGATGGCACAACAAATATAAAACGAAACAAGATCACAACACGACGACCGATGGAGATTTACAAATTTTTGTACACTATGCTTTTTAAACGTGTCGGTGCACACGTTGCCAGATGGCTTTGGAGCATGTCTATGATCTCTTTTTTATTATTATTAACTGTCTCAAATTAGTAAATAAAAATAAAAATAAATAATTGAGAATAAAGTCAAGAATGAAAAGAATCGAGCAAAAACTTTGAAATATTTACTTTGATACCGGACTACAACAACATTTAATTCTTAAGAAATATTATCTCCAAGATTTGTTGCATTCAATTAATAGACCATAGGACATGACAGGATATTGTCAAGATTTATTTTTTATATAATATTAACACTTTTGAAAGATATTAAAAAATACTATTAAGACAAAATTTAAAATATGAAATTTTCCTATTTGGACTATTTAATTCTGAGCAATTAAATTTACTTTTCTCTGGCCAATCAAAAACATTTAAAATGGAGGGTATGCTCATCACCTACTGAAAATGTTCATGATACAGCCAATGTGAAATCAATGCAAATTCAAACATTGTGCGATGTTTACACTCTTCTCCCATGTGTTTGATGATGTCGTGTCCGCGTAACCACAGAAAGGTGGTACAGTAGCTTCTGAGGATAAAGACCCCTGAGCACCCGAGGGCGTCTGACATCTAGTTCATATGAAGATGACACTCACACATTCGCTTGAACAACTCCTTTTTACACAGGGAGGGCTCTCTCAAACACCTTACAGATAGAACATAGGGTGAAGAACAACTATACCCGAACTAGGACTCGAGCCCGGGATGCCCAGATCACGGTGAAGACGCGCTACCCCTATGCCAGGACACCAGCTTCCATATGTTTAGTTAGATTATATAATAAAAGTATTAGGGAAGGAGCACTATACCGATGGTGTATAACATGTATTATTTAACGATGCACCAATCAGAGAAAAAATAAGAATTATCAGAATGAATTTAAAAAAATGATGAAGTAATACTATCGCTTCATTCAATTTATTTCTGTGAAGAAATTATACTTCAAAATATCAATTCCAAACAGCATGTACTATATTAATTTTTCTAATTAAAACATTGCGTCTATTTTGACAAATATAAGACTGAAAAGAAGAAATGCTAATCGAACTTTTAATTAAAAAAGAATAAAAATTTCTGATTTAAAGCGTCATACAAAAACTTCTGGAAGTAGCATTTCACAAATGTCTTGATATCAGTCTGAAAAAGTACTTTAATAAAATTATCATATTTATCACAAAAGGGTAAAATTAGGCGCCCATCCACCATATTGGAAATATCCTCTAAATATATATCGGATGAAGCTTCCCTAACAAGAAAAATTTGTGCGTATATGCATCCAGTGCAAGGGGAATTAATTGACTCTTGCATTATTAAAAAATGAAAAATTAATAGCTAGAAATTCATATAAATCTTAGTTGTGATAGATTCCTAATAACCCTCATTATGTAAAAACTATTTGCAATTTTTTTCTTTTACTTTTTTCCCCCCTGAAAAATCAACATTAGCTAATACATTCTCATTCTTTTTTTCATTCAATTTTAGAAATGAAATTCTTCAAATATTCAGTGTTTCCACTTCGACTCTTAAATTATATGTCAAAAATTCTAATTATTACAGTTTTTAAGTCACTTCACTTTTTTAATTGATTTATCCCGATGAATAATTTTTTGGCTTGGATTTTTAGGATATCAAATATTTTTCAAATCTAAACACGTGTGTGTAAATTAACGATAATTTTCTTCTACTTAAAACTAATTAAATTTATTTATTTTTTGAGTTTTTAACAATTTATAACTAAATTATTAGATATAAAACATTTATCTAATTTATTTTTATTAATATTACTAAATGGTTTATCTAACATTTGATACACTCAAATCAAAGAAAAAAAATAGATAAGACATTTGTTCGACTGTACACTAAATTTTTATTTTCTCTTTTACTTACCCCCCGGGGGGCACCTCGAAATGAGGATGAGATGCTTCCGGCATGGTGGTTGGATCTCGCCACCCTGGAGGGAACACTAATAGGTGGGGGATCTGACTCCTCCCATCGATGACGGGACGTACTTCCTTCGGGAAGGGTTGTACCGTGGCCGGTGACGGCCCTTAGGACTCATCCACAGTTCCCGCCAATTGCTGTTGCGGCGGTCCGGTCATTCAGTTTTATGGTTTAAATCCGTGTGCCTTCGTGGTGGGTCGGAGAGTTAGATGGTTGACTTTCTCTTTTATTTAGTAGAGAGAAAATATTCAAATCGTCAAAAAATTAGAACTAGAGATTTTGAAGAATCTCCACATTTGAATTTATCTGCGTCTCTATTACAAAGATAACTAAAAAAAACTTTAAGCTAGGCTGATAAAATTTGGTATGCAGTTCATAACACAAATTTGTAGATTTTTGTCAAATTGTGAGCAATTTCGTTCCAAAGGAAGTCTGTTTGTACAGCTGTTCGAATATAAGTTAACACAATAATTACCAAACGAAGATATTTAGATGAATAAATTTCAGTAAACGTATATAACATGTATAGTGCAGATACCTATCAAAGTTTGAAATGAAACCAACAAGGGGATGACCGTATGTCAATCTGTACTTTCAGAAGCATGTAACGGGGATAACTCAAAAACGTAGTGACATAAATATATCAAATTTTGTATGTGATTTTATAACTACTTGTGTTAAATTTTTGCTCTAATCGGTTGTGAAAAACGCGCCTAAAAAACATAGTCGATTTTCCGATACTATTAACCGTATGCCAAGAATTAATCACCAAATATCTCGCCAAAGACCATACGATACATTCAGAGACTAGGGAGAATGGTCTCCTAAAATATTTCTCGAATATTATCTAATAAACTTGCCATGCCAGAAAACTCCTTACATGTCATTGGCATACAATAGTTACGATATATTAAACGTGAATTTAGCATTTTTACTTAATATATTGTGTCTTCCTTTACGAGTTATTGGCTATTCATCCGTAATATGCGTTAATAGTATTGAAAATTCGAATTCGTGTTTTAGAAATGTTTTTCTCAACTGATTGAAGCAAAAATTTGACATAAAACTGCTTTTGTAGATAGTTTAGTTTAATTATATCAACGTCCCGTTTAAAGCAACACTAGGGCTATTTTGGGACTGACCTCGTAATTTTGAACCGCGGTCAGATGACGAGGACGACACCTGAGCTGGCACCCCCTCTCCACACCACACCAGCGGGAGGACGTTTGGTCATGACGAATTTAACGTGCAACAGACCCCCTTACACGACGGTTTATCGATGGAATCGGGTCTCGAACCTGAACCTCCAGTTCCGAAGCCGAGACCTTACCACCAGGCCACCGCGGTCCGCTTTTGTAGACACAAAATCGATACAAAATAAGATATGTTTAAGTAATTTTGTTTTTGAATTAACGCGTCTTCATCTTTCTGAAAGGACAGACTGATAGACAGTCAACCAGTCGTTGGATTGGGCTCAAAATATGACAGGTGTCTACACTATAAGATATGTGTACGAATAGCCGAATAGACGGACTTCCTCTGAATAGATTTTATCAACATTTGATAGAAATCTGCAAATATTGCGAAAAGACTGTATACCAAATCTCAATCCTCAATCTCAAAGTATTTTTGAATTACCTTTATCACAGACAGACAGATATTTTCCAAAAATGTGGTTTTCGAACTCGGAGAGGTCTAAAACATGGAGATTCGATAAAATTTCAAGTCCGAATTTTTTGACTTAGTACACCAATGCCATGCAAGGCAGTGGCAGCAAGTTAACTCCTTTATTAAAGCATATGCGAGAAAGTTTTAGCCCCCCCCCCCAGTTGTATATGGTAATTGAAGTTTAATGCAATAGCATGTTTTATAAAAATATATGATCCGCATGCATTGATTAATTTATTGTCATCTAATATTCATGTATTTTACTCTCAAAAATATCTTTAAAAAGTAATGTATTCATGTTGGTTTTGGTTTTAGAAGCAGCAACAGTGC
>JAPMOR010017131.1:9701-25693 GCA_026543865.1 Argiope aurantia
CACACACACACACACACACACACACACACACACACACACACACACACAGACACAAAAAAAAACCGAAATTACTTTCCGAACAACCCTATATTAAAGATTTCTCACCTACAAATGATTATTTCTATAATACAATTATTCGTTCATCAGATTCAATAAAGAAACATTCGGAGTTTTAATGATTTCAGCAGAAAAAGTAGTTTTTCAAAATAAATTACAATTTGCCCTGCTCCTGGGGCAAGTCGTAACAATAAAAACATTTAAAAATATTTTTTTCACTAACATTCTTTTATTAGTTAAAATAAAAAAAAAGACATATCCTAAGTATTATTATTTGGCATAGTGACAATGAATTACAATAAATGACTTAGTTGAAATCAAAATAAATAAAATTATTTTAAGCAATTAATATAAAAATAAATTTTTAAAAGAACTGCAATTAAAGCAAACAAATGACAAATCGTCTCTTTTAATAGATTGGAAAATTTAGTATCAATCGCATCCATTCTTCATCATTACAAAAGTTTTTAATTTTTCTGTCACCTTTTCAATTACTTGTCATAAGTGAAAAAAATCATTTTAGTCTGTTCATAAAGCAGCAGAATGCTCTATTAATTATGCATTCAAAAAATGTAGCACGGAAAAAACTCTCAATTTTTCAAAAAATTTACTATTTTATCTGTTTATTTTTCCGACAAAAGAACACTTCTCGAACTTTAGTACTTCGAATTGTTTTCTATATATGCTTCTTGCCTTGCAAACCAAAGAGAATCTTTCTTGGCTTACAGACGATTTTTTGCGGCTAGTTAAAATTAAGTGGTTTACCTCAGACAGCATTCGAGAGCTTTTATTCTCATAATTAAGTTACCTGTTTGTCATTCTCATTCTGTCCTCGTTCTTCTCGAAGTCTCAATCTTCCACTGTTTCATTCGCAAAATCAGTTTTGTGTTTTTCAACAGAACTCAAACGACATATTTGAGAGTTAGCTGCCCAATTCGAAGTCGTAAATCTTTCCGTGAAATGGAAATAAATTTTCCCCTTCTAGTTCCGAGGCATGTTGTCGATAAATGCGTTAATTTAATTCTTTCATCGTCTGTTCAAATGTCATCGGTCTTTTTATTTCTTTTCTTTTCTTTTTTTTCCATTTTTGTGTTGTTTCATTTTATTCTATTTATGTCGGAAAATCACTATCGTAGACTGATGGATGACAGAACATAGCGCTTGGTACATCGACGACTTGGCGCCACTTTCATTTGTTTCTCGCCACCAAACGATGTGGCTCTGCGCCAAATTTTCTCTACTCGAAACTGACCTGTCAAATTTACGAGGACTAAGGAAAAAAATATTCGTTCTAAAAAGTTTTTAGACTGATAAAATTTTGACTCGCTTGTAGACAGCTTTGTTTCTTTACACTTAAGAAACGTTAATTTTTTTCTGTTTGATATCTTCCTTTTCTTTTTTTCTCCTTTCTTCACTCGCCATACCATTGCTCATTATCCTATCCATATTCCAAATTTTGGCGGGAAAAATTAATGACCATTTTTAAATGTTCATTTTTAGCTCTTTACCTTTCATATACCACGACACGTTTGCATGTATGTTATTTGAAAATAATTAAAAATATTTATAAAAATCAATTATAATTTGCCGTTTTTATATTTGATAACTTCATTTGAGTCCTTTTTATCAAACTCTTGCAGAATAGTGGTTTGCTTTGTTTATTCCTTTCTTATAGCTTTTCTTGATTTCTATCTAATACAAAATTTTTACATTGTTGCAACATCAATACTAAACTTTGCATTGGCCTTGATATATTTTAATATTGAATATAAAATCAATTAATTGGTACAGAAAAATGAAGTTTCCACTGAAATAGTTTCTTTTTTCATGGTAGATTTTCTGCTACTGAAAGTAAATTAATTCTTAATTTTTCCCATCGACGACGCTGTACTTCAAAAATAACATAGAATCTCATGACAAATATAGAAAATTTATATCTTTACAAAGAGTATCGTGTACAATCTACTGCCATATTTTACTGTGTGTTCTTTTGTGGCATGGACCATATCCAAATGATACTCCAGTTCGTGTGCGTTGATTCCATGATAAATTCGTGTCTAATCTGCAAATCTCTAGTCCTGTATGTAAATCAAACATATAATCTAGTAATGCATTTGTTGCGGTTTTATGTCCTTTTTCCTTTTCATTCCCCCCCCCCCTCTGTTTTTGAGGCACAATGCCGTCTGTGAATAAAACAGAAACTGAATGTTTTATGTGCGAGAAAAATTTTTTTTGTTTCATTCAAAGAATAATACTAGAAATTGCACTATTCTATGCTGGTTAATTTATTTTATTTTTAACTTTAAAACATCTCAAGGTACTTTGGCATACTTTATTTCTTTGATTTGTAAAAATAATTGCCATAAATTTTGAATGAAAAAAAATTCGTAATAGAAAACTTATAAGTAGTTTGGAATAATAATCTTAAGCTTGAAGTGCATTTCAAGATTCTTTATGGCGTTCCTCTACTTTTTATTGTCTTTAACGGCTCTTCTACCTATCCTTTTTGTCACGTTTATGGGACATAATTTAATTTTAAAATGTTGAAAGTAAATGCATAAAAGAGTTTTTTTTTAAACATGATTAAATGCTAACTAAAGTATCCGATTAGATTCGGTGATAAATAAAAAAAATCTTTATAGTGCTAAATAACTGAAGTAATTTCAAAAATTCACAAATTGAACAAGATATTGCCATTAATTAAAAAATAAACTATGCTTAGTTAATGAAATTTTAGTAAAACTTTCAGTGTTAAGTCGACTATTGAATTTTTATTTCATATATTTATTTCTCAAACTATCTGGAATGTATGTAATAAATATTTTATAAACATTCCAAACTGTCGTTAAAACTATTCCAAACTGAGTTTTTTTTTGCCAAAATTCTTCTATGTTTTAAACTAGAAGTAACACCAAAATTTGACTAAATGAAGTTATTATAAAATCCGTGGCTCTCTAAAGCTTTTAACATATACATACCAAATTTTATAAAATTTTATTGACTATCTTTCAAAAAATGTTTTTTGTGAACAATCATGGTGAAATATTTTTTCTTCAGAAAATGCATTTAAAAAGTATTCTTGCACATTAGTTCATCTAAGTATTTTAAAACCGAATGCTGCTTCCTGTCTTTTTTAAGAGAATTACCCAAAATAAGCAAAGTGTGTATGGGTCAGTAGAGTAGTAAGCAGAGAGTCAACATAAATATTTTAAATATTGTTTTCTGAAAGTTTTACTACAAAAATAAATAAATAAATCAGATAAGTTATTCATTTCCGGTTTAAAATATCACTATTTCTGGTTTGTTTCATCTATTGGGTATTATTAAAACTGCTATATATAAAATTCTATCATGCACAAATTAAAACTAAAGACTAAAAAGTTGAGACTTTGGTTTTTAATCATAAAATAAAATTCGTATTTTCACTGAAAAGCACCTTTTCAACGTATTCGCATACTTATTCGTGTTTCTAGGTCATTATTTTACTTTGTAAGCAAGAGATTTGTTGTAAAGTAAATGTACATTTTTGGTTCTTGGGAAACATTAACACGCCTGATCTTGAACTATGCTGTCCATGTTCGTTACAAAATTCTTGCTTATAAAACTTCATGTAAAATATTTTTGTTACAAACACATCTTTTAACTTGTAAAATCTGTTTTCATTTGTTAGGTGTAATGATACATGAATTAAGTTTAAAGTGTCATAAGTTAAAATTGCTTTTACCGTTCGAATGCGGTATTGAATTAAATGGAGTTAATCTTTATGAGCGAATGGATGTGAAAATGGTGGTGGAAATACTGTTGAAAAATCTTAGACTGTTCTATAAGTCAACACTAATCATAAAATATAATATTACGCCAGAATTCAGTTTTTATTACGTTAAAAAAACAGAACTATTAAAATTTTGTGATTAGAAGGATTTGGCCATGAAGCAATATCTGCATCAACATATTATTTTTGTTTTAAAAAAAAGGAGTATTTCAAATTTATGAGCTTTTGATCCACACTTTTAGGATAGGAAAATAATATATGTTGTTTCGCAAGCGCCTTTATCACTTAAACATTTTTTTTTTTTTTTTTTTTTTTTTGCAACATGTGCTGCAACTTTTATTCTGATTTCACAAGAATTCATGATGAGATTTCAAGCTTTTAGGTTAAAGGTCGCAACGCACCTGGGTTCGTGTTCTTCAAAACAAATTTCATTCGCCTTCGAATTAATTCAATTGCAGACGATTAAGACTTTCCTCTTACTATTATACGAAAAAAAAGCGTCATACATTTATAAATTATCAGCAACAAAGATGTTTTCGTGTTAAGTTGTATTTTTGTTAGTTTCTGTTTTTTCTACATTATTTTATAAATTGTTGTTTAAAAATTCGATTTCTGATTAAAATTTTGATTAAAAACTGAATGAATAAAATTGTGTTAAACTGGCAATAATAAAAATTATTGGTTCTGATTACTATCTTGGATGAAAATTAAAATAACGAGCAGATTTAATGAATTAATGTAATTCTTCGCTTTAAATGTTTACACATTTTTATAATTTAAATTTCTCGTCTCAGTTGCACACTAATATATTTTAATTTTAAAACCATATTTCCACCGTAGCAGTTTAATTTGTGGAACTTGTAAGATTTGCAAGTTATATTTTTATTTAATTTTTCATGCGTTATTTTCCATTCAGGATTTTTTTTTTTTATTGAGAAGAAGGAAAAAAAAACCCTTCAAATTTCGTTGAGGTTTCGTAAATAATTCCATCCTCTCCACTTTTCTAGAAATGTATGGAAAAAAATCATATTTCTGTTAAATGTATATCGTCTGCTGTTAATTTTTTCTGGAACAAATCCAGAATGTATTTTGTTTGAAAAGTTTATTTTATTTCTTTTTCTTTTATTTATTTTTTGGATGAAGCAAAAAAAAAAATCGTAATAAAAATATTCGTAAAGGTATTATTCCATTTTTTTTCTAATTCTGATATCTTTTTCATTTACAATATTATTTTTTATTTATAAGAATTAGTTGATTTTCGTTTGGCAATGAGAATATTTTGTTCTCGTGAGATGTTGTGCGGATGCTGCAAAGAAGAATTTTGTTATTTGATTGCTTTGTTTTTAACCAAAAAGAGAAATTTTTGCGGTAGATACTGGCTTTGAAAGAGTTAAGTGTGTCATAAATTACTTTTCCTAAATTCTACTTCTTTTATTTTGTAAAAATGGCTGTTGTTGGATTTGATATTGGAAATGAAACTTGCTTTATCGCCGTTGCAAAATCTGGCGGAATAGAAGTTATAGATAATGAGTACAGTTTGCGTGTGACACCATCATACATTGGCTTTTCTGAAAAATCTAGAGATGTTGGAGTAACAGCAAAGACTAAGTTGGTTCCAAATATCAATAATACCATTTTTGGTTTCAAGACATTTTTAGGTAAGAAATATGACGCTTCTTCAAGAGATATTTCTTTCTTACCGTTCAATGTTATTGAACTTCAAAATGGAGAATTTGGCGTCAAAGTCAAGTACTTGCATGAAGAAGTTTTATTTTCTACTCAGCAAATCATGGCTATGTTGATCACTAAACTGAAAAATATAACTGAATCAAAATTAGGCGCTAAGATTCGAGAATGTGTTATATCGGTGCCTTTATATTACACTGATTCACAAAGGCGTGCTATGTTGGATTCAGCGGAAATTGCAGGTTTGAAAGTACTGAAACTAATAAATGAACCTACTGCTATTGCTTTATCTTATGGATTTTATAGACAGCATTTGTTCAACGAACCTAAAATTGTTGTTTTTGTTGATCTCGGCCAGTCATCTCTTACTGTTACAGCGTGTGCTTTTACTAAAGATAAACTTCGAGTATTAGGAAGTGTATGGAATGTGAATGTTGGTGGCAGAGATTTTGATGGCGTTCTAGTAAAATATTTTGTAGAAGAATTCAAAGGCCGTTACCAGTTGGATGTGCTATCGAATAAAAAAGCTACCATGCTGCTTTTGCTTGAGTGCGAAGCATTAAAAAAGCAAATGAGTATGAATTCTCGTGAATTGGAGTTAAACATAGAATGTTTTATGAATGATATGGATGTCAAAGGCAAAATGAAACGAGAACTGTTTGAGAAGTTAGCTTCTCAACTATTCTTGAATATTGAAACAACAATGGACGATCTTTTAACCCAGACTGGATTGAATAAAGAAGCAATACATGAAATTCAGATAGTTGGTGGTTCTTGCCGAATACCTGCTTTGAAAAATATAATTCATCGAGTATTTGGTCAGTATCCTCAATCCACTTTAAATCAAGATGAAGCAGTTGCCAGAGGGTGCGCTTTGCAGTGTGCTTTTCTTTCACCGACTTTAAAAACCAGAGACTTTATTATCGAGGATATTCAGCCCTATGCTATTCATGCTATGTGCCATCGATCTAACATTGAGGATCGAGTGGAAGTGTTTCCTCGGTTTCATAAAGTTCCTGCTACCAAAATGGTAACTTACTTTTATAAAATGCCATTTTATCTTGAAATATTTTATCCTGATCCTGTGAGCAGTTGTAGTGATATTGGCAAATATACTTTTGCTGGTGTTCCTGTTGAAGCAAATACCGACAGTGATGTTCGAATTAGAATAAAAATGGCAGTGGATATTCATGGAATTTTTAATGTAACCTCTGCTACTCTTATTATTAAAGAAAAAACATCTAATACAAAACAGCTTGTTCTTGTAGATGCCAGCAGACATGCGGAAAGTAATCTGGAATGCGATGAAAAACAAATGCAAAAAGGTTTACCAGAGGAGCAATTGGAAACAGAAAAAGAATCGGAGGATACTGCCACGTATTATGATTTAACGATTGAAAAAGATGTTCGAAGTTTGTCTCGCGATCAGTTGTATATTTTTATGCAGAAGGAACAGGAAATGATTAATGTGGATTTTCTCGAAAAGAGGATGGCTGATTTACGAAATGTTGTCGAAGAATATGTTTACTATGCGAGGGACAAACTCTCTAGTGAACTCAGAGATTATCTTACAGAAATGGAATCGAATAATTTTTTGTCACTTCTCAACAATACTGAAGAGTGGTTATACGATTGCGAAGACTGTCAAGAAACTGAATATTCAAGACGATTGAATGAAATGAAAGAAAACATTGAACCCATCTTGAACTGGCATTCCCAACTGGAAGAGGCGAAGTCAGCTTTGCATGAATTTCAAAAACTTCTGGAATCATTTGCTTCAATAATGCGCACTTTACCACAAGAAAAGCATCCACGTATGGGTAATGAAGATATGAAGGTTTTGGAAGATTTATGGAAAAGTGGGAATGAATTTTTTGGCCATTGGCTGCACAAGCTTAATGAAGTTAAAAAATATGGCGATCTTCCCATTACTGCTAAAGACATCCTTGCTGAAATGAACGGCTATAAAGAAAAAATACAAAACGTCATCAACAAACCCGACCAAGAAGAATTCATTGCATGTGCTAACAGCTCCGAAGATCAAAATCGAACACCTGGTGAGGCTGGTGAGGATTTAACTACTAAACAAGAATTCAAAGAGGAATACAAATCGAGTTGTGAAAAGAACTCTCCGGGTGGTCAGTCGACCAATGAAAGCAGTTTAGCACGATGAAAATAGATTAAAGCACTTTATGCAGTGAAAATAACTGATATAGAAGCTATTTAGTTTGTATTTACATTCTAAATAGCTTATTAAACATCATGCAAAAAAAATTTTCTTTTCTTTTTTTTTGTTTGTAGTATTTTAATTTCAAATTTAAAAAATTGCGTGAAAAATTCGCAAAATTAAATTTTTGCTGTTTAAATTCTTTTCTTATCCTGTGATTTAGCCTCAAAATGTTTATTAATTTTATTATTATTTTTAAAGAATAGGAAGTGATGTTAAAACCTCCTTTTACTTGGTTATTTTGCAGTGCATAGTTTTCACTAGATTTTAATTATAGTTTATCAAAACTGCTTTATATTCTTTTGCAATAAGTTAAGTTTGAAAAATTCTAAAACAATAGTAATAATAGCTAAATTTCACCTCTTATCTTTTGTTTTGGCCAAATAAAATAATTTTATAAAGGAAATTTGTAAATATTTTTTTGTTTCTTAACACTAAAAATATTTCATTCATTTCATGTGATTTGCTAGATAAATGAAATGTAGAATGCATAGAGCATTTTTCTGTATATTGCTTTATTTTTTAACAACATTACCTTTAAATTTATAAATATGCTAACTATGTACTGAGTACAAAATGCTTATGAATTAATGCCTTTTTTTAATTTAGTTTTCTTTGAAATTTTGAATTGTGAAATTGGAATATTTAAAATACCTAAATTAATCAATTAAAATTAAAATACCTTTTAACCTAAAATGGAAGCTTATATTATTAGTTTTCAATATTACCTTGTATATAAATAAGCAATAGGGACTAGGAGTTTCGAACCGAGTTTTGCATTATAATAAAATTTGTGCTCTGTTATATTTAAAATTAGACTGCAATTAGTACTACTTTATTATTATTATAAAATATTTAATGTATATAATATGTTTACCGTTTTAAATCGGATTCCGAAAAATGCTTAACTGATTTTTCAGCAAACGGTTTTAAAAAATTCAATTGTCTTTATCATTGGCTTGGGTAAAAAGAATGAAGCTGATTGGGTCCGTAGGCGCCACCACCTATAAATCTGGAAGTGGAAACTTTGGTATAATGTTATTGCACTTGGTAGTTAATGTGTGTGCACTGTTTAATAAAGGGATAAACAATATATAAAATTAATTGCAGTGTTTTAAGATATGTATATAAAAGTGAGGAGAGCTTTTTTTGCTATTTAACTGATGCAAGATCAGATAAATAAATTTAAAGGGGTAAAACAACCTTTAAAAAAATTCTGCTTGTTCTTTGAGAATGCGTGTTTAGATTTTTTCATCAGAAGTAAACATTTGGATGATTGAGATATTTTTACTAATTATTTTTAATAACATATTTCAGTTCAGGTGTTTTTATTTCAGTCCAATAAGCTTTATAAAAAATATTATATCCAAACTGATTACTTGTATAAATTTGGAATACATTGGAGTATATATTTTATTCTGTATCTATTCATATTTTCTGTGAAAGAACTGAATACTCATTTTATGTAATAAACTGCAATAATAGTAATAATTTCGTATGCAAATAATTAGAATGATAACGTGTTCTAAATTTGTCATGTTTTATGTCTATATCGTAGTAATAAGAGATTGTTATTATTGTTCTGAGGAAAATGTTCTCTTCCAAGAACTTTTCTTTTATTAGTTAGAATGTTTTAAAAATTAAGTAAAAGAACATATTCATTTTCGTTTTACGGGAAGTATTTGCTATCATTTTAGAGACTGCATTGCCGATATTCATGTTGGTATTTGTGGATATTTTGAATACTTTCAGCATCAGGGTTTTGTCGCCAAGGAAACGGGAAATATCTTTAAGATATTTGCATTATGTTGAATGGAGCTTGGGTGATCTTGGCATAATCTGAAAATCACCAAATAAAGAAAGGGTCATAAATATCCACAAGTATTTTCATATATCCCCTAACAATAAGTTTTTCCATTGAAAGGGAGAAACTAGGTTTTTAAAACTAGTTGAAATGTTTTTTTATAAATCTGAACTTTATACTGAGTTTCTCTAGAAATGGACATGGGTGGCCTATTTATATACAGTAAGAACTTAAGTGTAACGGAATTAATTGCATTCAAAATGCTATTTTGTACTGAATTACGTGACTATATTCTGTGCCGAGTAAAAATTCTGAGAGTTCTTCAGCAACTAATATTTTAAAATTTATTGTAGTTAATATTTTTTTAAGTTTTTCAAAATGAATATGCTTGTACTTGATGCGACATTTTCAAGCATTTGATTAAAATCAAAATTAAATAATAATAAAGAATAAATTAAATTTAAATTATTGAAATTAATTAATTAAATTTAAAAATCAATCAAAATTAAAATAACTTCTGAGCGACCTTATACATCGAAACGCTCCATTTCTTTCTACATCGATATTTTGTAAATCAAGAGCTGATCAATAATAGGTGCGCGTGTATGTTTACTTTTTTGCGTCCGAATTGCATTAAATGTATTATCAGAGGAAACAAGAAATTCACTTTCTTTCTCTTGTTAAATTGGAATCGCTATTCTCTCCGTGTAATTAAATCGGTGCTGGGAATTTTTCAGACAATAACTTTTAAATTAATTTAATTAATGTTTTTATATATTTGTTACAAAGGAACAATCCGAGTTTTTTGTTTGTTTGTTTGAGACAAAAAGTAAACAATTAGAAAGGTTCCAGTTAATACTTTATGCCTGCCCACTTTATACGTAACGCATAAATTATGAAGCTTGGATATAAAATAAACAAATATAATTGTAATAATTCATTTTACAGTGGGAGAGTAAATAAGTACCTGCTATCTGTCTTTTGAATTGTAACTGGTTCTATTCTTGGGCATTAAGTTGACAGTTGTATTTTTATTTTATGGGATATATATGTCTAGGCTCATTTTTATGCAAGATTATAATATGAAATGATTCCGTGAAATCTTGGTAATTTAATGGAGTCGAATTATTGATCTCATGATACACGTCAAGACAACCGCATCAGTTTACTTTAGGAATCATTACACATCTTATAGAAGGAAAAGTGGTGTGATATATGCCTGGGCCGAATCAAATAAACAAAAGTACCAAATACGTAGGATCATTGCCGTAGGGGAGGATGCTACATTTTTTAATTAGGCAATTTAATTTTTGTTGTCATTTAATTTGCGAGCTGAATATTTGAACTGTTTCAACTTAAAATCAAAGCTTTTAAATTTTAGAAAATTATTCTGAATCCAATTTTATTTAACCATTCTTTTGTAAAATTTATACTATGCTGTTTTGTAGTTTTAAAAATTTTTGGAATGACCTATTTTATTATTAACTAGCCGACTTTGGCGACCAGCCGGTTCGCCAGTATTACCGCTCGCTACAATTTTCAATTAAATATTTTAAGTAACTGGTCTCTTAAAGGATTCTCAAACAAAAAATTTTAAAAATTTAGAAAAACTCAACATTTTCATAATCTTAGGCCAATTAATCTTGAGAAACCTGCGCTCTGATTGGCGTATTATCTTTGAAACGATCGATGGAAAATCTAAAATTATCCTTTTTTTATTGAATAGTGATATTCAAATTTTCATAAATTAGTCAGTTTAAGTGATTGATTTAGTTGATTGGAAGTTAACTCTTTTTATTTAAAATATTAGTGTTTCAAGAACATTTTGTTAATCGTTATTTCCACAATAATCGTGATTTCCACAGCAGAAGCTTTAAGTAAAATCAAAAATTCTTTATTTATTAGAGCATTTATTGAATCAAGTTACATAAAATATAATCATTCTCCATTTAGACCATTTTAGCAGATCTGTGTCTTACTAAAGGTTTACAAATTAGCTGTGTGGCCCTGATTTGAATGGATATCCTGTTCATATTAAACAAAACTTGCCTTAAAATAAATAAAACTGATTTATAGGATTAATAATATGTTATTATGGCGCTTGCCACGGACAAGCCCCGCCGTCAGAGACAGCCGAATTTAAGCCTGAGGGGGTGCGTCTCTTGTTTCAATAGTAGCGCCAACTAGGGCCAAGAGAACGACTTAGCTACATGCACACACTTCATAACCCTTTTTACGGGGCGGACTTCATTCACAGATTGTAATTTAGACCTGTATCAGAGAACGATCACCCCTGATCCAGTACCCCCAGTGGTATTACTCTCGACATGGAGGACTTTGTAACCACGACAGATTTAACGCGCGTCAGCCACCAAGCACGCAGGGAATGTTCGGCCGCGGGTTCGAACTCGCAACCAAAGGGACGCGAATCCGACGCTCTACCAACCAGGTTATCCCGGCCTTGGATTAATAATATAGAGAGTGTAAAAGATCATAAAATAATTTTTCTTTAATTTATTTTTTAGGAAAAATAATATTTCATATCTGTTTCATTTCCTGCAGACACGTCCCGAAAATTATATTTTTGCAGACTTCATTTCCAAATAGATTTAATTTATTTTTAATTGGAGCTTTAATCTATGTGATGGCAACACTTTGAAAAAAGCTAATTTTTTCCCATGAATGCGAAACGTGCTCGTGCAGCTTAAATTTTATTTTTATTTTGTACGAAAAAAATTGTTGAAAAATATAGTTAAAATATTTATTTAAAAATTCATTAAAAATAGAAATTTAATTTTATGGTTAAAACATTGGTATCATTTAAAAGATAAATTTTTGATCTTCATCTTAATCTTTTTTGTGCGGTAATATTTTCGGAAGTTATAGCAGAAATACGCCAAAATTTTGCTTAATTTTTAAATAAAATTCTAATTAAAAATTTGAAAAATAATCCCAGGTGCACATTCCCGGCCTCCAAGGTATACACGTGCCAAATTTGGTAGCTGTAGGTTGAATGGTCTGGCGTGTAGAGAGCCAACACACACACACACACACATTGAGCTTTATTATAAGTATAGATTAAAATTTAAATTGTATTGAATTAATTTAATTTTATATTATTTTTAATTTTTACGCTTGAAATCCTGAAACAAACTTTCAGAACTAAAATACAATTAAATATTTTGTTGTTTCAGTTTCTGTTTATATAGATTAAATTAAAAATCAATAAAAATATATAGTTTTAAGAGATCTTAAAAAACTGGTATTCTGAGATTTGCATTATCTAAAGGCCAAGAAAGAGTGTAATCCGGCCCTATTTATAATTTTCCGAAGGGGGAAAAAAAAAGAGAGAGAGAGAAATTCGACTAAAAATATGCTATTAGTCATACTTGTATCATTTGACAATTATGCTATTTGTCAAATAAAGAAAAAAAAACGATGCAAATTCTATTAATTATAAAATATTAGAATAATATTAACACTTCGTAAAGTATAATTGTAAAGTAAAAAAAAAAAGAATTCGTAAGTAAAAAAATATTCTATAGTATTTCGAAGGTACCTTTTGAATCTGTATTAAGCCATCATATTAGAATTATGCAAGTTAATGAACAGAAAATGCACGATTCATAATTATTTTTAAGAGTAAATCGTTTACTACTGTCTCCATTCCAGTTGCGAAAAGATTCCATTCCAATCAAATTTCCCACCCAAAGAATGACCTAACGGTATTTCCGGAATGAATCTTACGTTATTAATCGCGGCAGCGTCATCTATCGGTATTCAATAAAACTATTTGGTTCTGAAAAAGAAAGAAGATTGAATAACTGCTAAAAAATATAAGTCGTCGAAAATGTTTAAGATGCTGAGTGGTATAAATTTCATTCGGCTTTTATTTCGCATATTTATAAGTTTGATCCCCTCCTTTTTTTTTTTTTTTTTTTAGTTTTAAATGCAGTTTTAATAAAAAAAAATTTCAATTCTTCGTTTTCTTTCTATTTTTATGCCTGAGTCGTCAACATAAAATTTTCCTTTTGCGTAAAATAGTTAAATTAATATAGAATTATCTTAAATTGTGGATATATATATATATATAAACTGAACAATAAAATGCGCATTTTATAATTTAAAAAATGGCTTAAAGTGGTTTCGTTCTAGAGTATTCAAATAAATTGGCATTTGATACTTCAATATATTATTAATGGGATTATTATAGCTTTAAATATGCAACTAAAATGCTTTTCTTTTTATAACCCTTTTAGTTCAATTTAATTTAAGGTATATATTTCAGTATATTTCTTTTAAATTTAAAAATTTAGATAACTGTTAAATGAAATTGTGCCTTAAAAAAAAGAAAATTATCAAAAAAATGACAAGGAAATGTTTAGGCAACCATTAATAACGCATTTCGGAGTCAGTTTTCATATCAAATAAAAGGTGGCAAAATCGGTATGGGGTTAAGGAAGTCTGTCGTGGGATTTTCCCTTAGAGAAACAGAATCAAGTTTTTTTTTTCCTTAAATTCCTCACAAATTTGGAGGTTGGTTGAGGGCAAACGATTATTAGTATTATTAGTATGTGTAAATCATGATCTTTCATATGAAATAAAAGTTAGCGAAATCGATAAAGTGCTTGTGATTGGAGAACTCTTTGATGGTTATCTCCATACAGAATGTACTGAAAATTATTATTTTTTCGATTTGTCTCAACACTGGACATTGGAGGTGAGCACTCGACCTTTGATGACGTATCTAGAGGCCATATCTTTTAAATGAAATAAAAAATTTTGAAAAATCGGACAAGTGGTAACTGCTTCTTTGGCCTCCCTTATTATTTTAAATATATAGAGTGATTTTTGGTCATCAGGATAACCAACTATTTAAATGCAAGGCAATTTCAATGCAATCTTTGAACTTGATTCGTGGAACTGAGTTTTGTAATGCTTGTTTGTAATGATAATTTTGTTCAAATGAGAACATATAAGCTTGATGCAGATTCAGACATTTTATATAACATTATTTGTAATTATTAGACACATAAAACTAATATGGTCTTTCTTATGTTCCACTTTATTCTTGAATATTGAGTTTTTGTCAGTTCGTTGCAGAGTCAGATTATTAAATAGGCCATGTAGGCCACTGCCTAGTAACCCCTAAACATGATTTTTGCTTTTTTTTCAGGATATTAATTTTATTATTATTATTATTGAGTTTACGAAGACTGTGTACTCGAGCGTATTAAAATTAAAATCAAATATTATTTAAATTTTGGAAAACATTCTAACCACATCCCTAATTATCTTTTGCAATTTTTTTATTACGTTGCTATATATTTTTTAAAAAAAGATTGTTTTAATATTAAAAATAATGCCCTATGCCTTTTATTAAGAAGAATTTAGATAGTTCTTTTTTTTTCTCATGATTTTGTATTAAATTGTTTTTAAAATTTAGCTTTGCATTTTTTTAAATGCGTGATATATTGAAACCAAATCTCTTGCAATTTGTATGCGATTTAATACTTTTCTGTTTCAGTTTCTCAACATTTGCTACTTAAAATTACCTATAAAGAGATAAAATTTATATATATATAATATAAAATATAACTTTGGAAGTTTGGGGGAGGGAGGAAATGGAGAAATCAACACTCTCATTGCCTAAGGACCTCTAAAGGACTTAATCCAGCTCTGGTTCTTTATATTCTTCTTTCACCATTATCCAGTAAGATTTTTCAATTGAATAATTTTCATATTTCCCATGAACTTGAAAAAACATAAATCTAAGACCTTTTTTTCTCGTATGGTTTGTATTTTCATCCACGAATGCAGTACTTCTCACTTAGATGATTTTTATGGTTGCCAAAAGACAAGACCTGAATGTATATCAAATAGATTGAATTACTTTTGTTTACACTGTGCAAATGACGTGCCGTCTAGGAAGCCAAACTGATAATACTTCCAATTTTTTTCTTTTGTTTTTAACTCATCAGGTGATTCTATATTTGCCAAGTACCAATCTATCGCCATTGAAGTGAAAAAAGTTCCAACAGCATTGCCGGTATATAATTTTCTTCCATAATGCAGGACATTAACGTTACAACGGGCAATTCTGTCTGAGAAATTCTTTAAATAGCCGGGCTGTTGCAGCTCGAGTGTTAACAGAAAATTGTTTCTGCTGCTTTTGAGGGCGGAAACTAAGGAGTTGAACGATCTTTATGACAACACACGTGCGAAAACAGACGCGTCTAAACAAAGAAAGATACTAAAGAAGGTCCTTTTCTGAGTTTTCAAGTACTTGTCTGTCACCGAAGTAGTCTTTGGAAAGAGGGATTTACAGCTAAAAATGAAATCCGAGTGCTGGCCAGACGCAAGTTATGTGTCTGAGTATGCTTTTTCGGTTTACTTATTTTCCTGTGTATAAAGAAGTAATATGATTCTATTTATTTCAAAAAAAC
>JAPMOR010017131.1:25703-45192 GCA_026543865.1 Argiope aurantia
TGTAACATCTGTAGTGTAGATGCTTATCGAATATCGAACCAAACCCAACAAAAGGCTGATCGTCTGTCGGTCTGTATTTTCACAGAAATGTAAACTTGGTAATTCAAAATCGCAATGTCTTAAGTATATAAAATTTGATATGGAATTTTGTGATGACAAGTGCGATTTCGTGTCACATTTTTGTTTCAATCAGTTTATAAAAGCGCTTCTAAAACGCAAATTCGATTTTCGGAAACTATTAACGGCATGCCGAGGATTAATCGCCAAACTCTCGCCAAGAATAACCTGAAAGATCAGTAAAAATGCTGATTTCACGCCAAATGTTAATGCTTCGTAACTATTGTGCGCCAATGCCATGTGTAGTATTCTCAGGGGTGACACCTTTACGAGAGATTATGAGAGAAGGTCGTGAAGAGACCACTCCCGCTGGTATAAACACGATTTTTGAATTATGCCTGGGTCTCTGTCAGTTTGTGAACACGATTACACGAGTGTAACTAGCTAGACAGAGTAGGCATTCAGTCTGCATTCTTAGCATGAAAATTGTAGAGTATTAATCTTGAATGTTATCCATTTGTGAGTCCATTTGTTTCTCTGTTTGTGTCCATGTGAAAACTATAACTCTAAACTCATAACGAGCTTAATAGATGACACTTTTTAAGATGCTTTTATTATTGGAACTATAGATCATGTTCAACTATAGATTTTTGTGCAAATTGTTTATTGATTCATGCACATGTGACATATCAAGAGTTGCCACAAATGACAAACATTTTTTGGAAGGTAAAGTTCTAGCCTAGAGAAAAATGAAACTCAAGAAAATCAAATCATCGTTCTAATTAAAAGCAATTTTAATATTTTGATAAAGCTATATAGTATCATGATTCTTTCATGAATGGGCTAAGTGGGCTAAATGGGCTAAGTGGCTAATGGGCTAACATTACAACTAAACTGAAGACTTTTTACATGTTCATTTTTACTGTTTATAGTGTTACTATTTTTAAAAGTATGAAGTTCTATGTTTATTTTTACCACAATTATTATCATATCTTATCTTACTTATTTTAACTCAATTTTTTTCATATATTTATATACGATATTTTAAACCATAATTCGGAACAGTTCGGTTTTAACGACAACCAAAGAGCGCCGAGAAAAAATTTCGCCAAATTATAAAAATATACTCAATTGCATATATATATAATATAATATGTTATAAAGTATAACTATTGAAATCGCCGAATTGGCGAAATTTTTTTCTTAGCGCTTTTTGGTCGCCGTTAAAACCCATAATTTTATTTAAATTATTAAATTGGGAAATTGTGATTACTAAAGATTGCAATATCTTTTGCAGCATGATCCCGACCTCATATTCGACGAGTTGAACAGCATCCAGGCGGACAGCAACTACCTGTCCAATTCCATCAACCCTTTGTCTAGTCCGCTGAAATTGTCGTCTGAAGACAGGAAGCACCATAAACACCACCAGCACAAAAAGAGGAAGAAGACTCACAACAGCAGTAGCCGATTGGGGTCTTTGTTCGATGACGAGGACTTCTACAGGGACGCAGAGGATGGTCCATCTGGAGAAGACATTTTCGTTCACAGCGGGGATGGAGCTTCGCCCATAGAACCTCCTTATGTGGACAAGACTACTTCCGAAGACGGGCCGTGTAAGTACATGGTTTTTGTTTTAAGTTGTTATATGTTGCTTGTCTTTGACGAGTTGGTGGGTCTGACGTAAGAATTGTGTGATACCACATGAGCCTATTTTGATAAGATCAAAATAAGTTTACCAGATGTGGATGTACTTCACATTTTCACTGCGCCAAATTCGCCTACATAACTCAGTGCACATGTTAAAAAAAATAATTCGCTGTATGCAATACAATCGTAGTCATTATAGTTTTATTTCTTCGTGATCTTCTTTTTCTTTCATGGTTTTCACCTTCTCTTAGTAAATGGACTCGTCTATTTGGAGCAGAAGGTAAGCGCCAACTCGTCAGAGGCAAGCTATATCGGACGTTTAAGCTATATACGTTCTTTGAAAAAATATTCTGAAGTTGATTTTTATGATTTGAAATCTTGCGTAAAAGCGTTATGAATCAATCATGATTTTGGATTAGACATTGAATAGTTAAAATATCTGCTCTAAGAGAAGTTGTATTGAAAGTTAAATTCGAAAATTAAAGCAAGTTGCGTTGGACCGATTTCACGGATTTTTTCGGATGCCATCACGTCCTAGCATTTTAGAAAACTCGTTTTAATTTCAGTAAGATGGTATCTTGAATTTTATGTTGGGCAGATCTATAATTTTAATCGAAAAAAATACTAATAGGGTTTTATTGATTTTTTTTTTTTGAATTTGTGATGCTTATTGATCTTTGGCTATAATCTAAGGATAAAGCGAGAGACGTAATTCAATGAACATCTATTATATTTTATATTTAATTACTGTACATAGTTCTGAAATGTTTTGAATGTAAAACGAACTCACTTTTCTTTGTAGAAACTTAACTTTTATTGAAGCTAAAATTCTATTTTCAAATTGAAATTGCATTCCAAAACCAATGTCAGCTGTCAGCTATTTAGGGTACTTTGATCTTTCGAATCGTTCGCTAAGGCCCATTCACCCATTTCGAATTCCTCTTTGTTTCTGAATCCGAGAATTCCCATGCCCTTCTATACGTTCTTCGGATTTATGATTTCAAAGTTATTTCGGTTTAGTCCATTAACGTATCGTTTTAAAGCAACAGTAGGGCTATTTTGAGAAGGACTTCGTACTTTTGAACCGCGATCAGATGACGAGGACGACACCTGAGATGGCATTCCCCTCTCCAAACTCCCACATCACACCTCACCACACCAACGGGAGGTCATTTGTCCCCGACGGATTTAACGTGCACCATACCCGCTTATACGGCGGTTCTTAGGTGGAATCGGGTCTCGAACCTGGATCCTCCTGTCCATAAGACGAGATCTTACCACCAGGCCACCGCGGCCCCTCAAAGGGATTTCGGATAACTCGGGTTTTGGTCAGCCTCATTCCGTTTAATAAGTAATTACTTTTTAATCACATATATATGGAAATATTTTTATCGCGAAATTCATTATTGAAGTTTTTTTTACGTAGTTTCTTATAACGCATTTTTAACGAAAATCTAATTTTTTTCTTGATATACTTTTTAAAAAGTTATTACAAATTTCTTATAAACTATTTCATTGCTTATTGTTTTCGTGGGAGTCTTCAACAACTTATTTAAATTTGGATTATTAGAATAAGTAAAAGAGAGAGGAAATATTTGACAGAAAAGCGCATATCCGTCCTAACACTCCCCCTTTTTTTATAATTAATGCTTTCTTTTACGCGTAGAGTTAGATAATTAGTCGTTTTGACTGGCAGTACTGTCGCTCTAAAATACAAATAATACTTATTTTTGTACCCTGGTGTAGAAGAAAAAAATGACGCCAGACATGAATAGGTTGAATTGTTGTAGCGAATTGTCGGAATTAGTTCCGCTTTTTCTTTGATGAAGATATAATGCTTTGAAATATCAGAAGCTGTTCTGTTCTTTGATCTTGCCGCCGAGGGGATATTGTACGTTCCAAACTTAGATTGGTATCTTAGCAGTAATAAGAATAACTTCACTGTTTAGATGCAATATTTATTAATACTTTCAATTATTTTTTAATGAAGCCATTTCTTCTTATATGCAACTATGTAACATTATAATTTCAATCATTTAAGTCTATTCTGTATATTAAAACTAGCGAAAGTGGTTCCCCCCAAACTTTCTTGCGTGCTCTCTAATAAAGATATCTCACTAAATACCTTGCATGGCATTGCCGTGTAATAGTTAAGAAATATTAACATCTGGCGTGAATTTACATTTTATATTGAATCTATTACGTCGTCCTTGGCGAGTTATTTGGCGTTTAATCTCTGGCATGCGGTCAAAAGTATACAAAAATCGAATTTGGGTCACAGACACGTTCTTCCTATCCGATTGAAGCAAAACTTTGACATAAAACTACACTTAAAATCACAAAATCGCGTACCAAATTTGATACATTTAAGTCATTGCGTTTTTGAACTATCCTTTAAAAGTTTCTACAGACCGACAGACGGTCAACCACTTCTTAGATTTCACGCAAAATTTAGTAGGTTCTATATTGAAGTTAGATAAAATGCAGTACTACATAGATTATCTTAAAGGTCACTATCTACCATTTCTCATCATTTCCATTCAAGTTATCCTGCTAACTTATATTCGAACAGCTGGACTTCCTCTGACCGGAATTTGCTGAAAATTTGTAGGGAATCTACAAATTCGATTTTAAGTCTGTATACCATATTTCATTTATCTTGCTAAAGGCCTTTTTGAGTTACCATTTTCACAGACTGATAGACGAACGGAAATTTTTCCAAAGTGTATTTTTCAAACTCGGGGGGAGGGTGGAGCGGTGTCTAAAACATGAAGGTTCGTCAGGATCTCCAGTTTGAAATTTTTGATGATTACTATGTTTTCCCCATACTATGTATACGAGAAAGTTAAAAAAAAAACACTTTGTTGCGTTTTTATTAATTGTTTTAGATTGGATTTATTTTAATATTATGTACATACAAATTTGATAACATTATTTTCAAAACTGATTCATTTTAAATTTGTTGAAGTTCCCAAACTTTACTGCGTTTTAAAATTATAAAATATTGGAAGTTTTCAGAAATATTTTAATTTTTATATCAGTAGATGTCTGCTAATCTATAAATAGCATATATTTGATTTGATAGTATTTTTACACTAACATACTGATTGGCAGTCGCATGATGCCAGAGTTAATCATTGAAAAAACTAGTGTTCCCGAAGCTGTCCCATATACATCATAATAAAGGTGTTGTTCCTCTCGATATAAACTAATTCAGAAGGGCCATGATTTTAAATTGGTGGGAAAATACTCAGCTGGCTAACTGATTTAGAAATATATACTATAATAATAATAATAATAATAATAATATAGAATTATTTTTTCTTATAAATAAATGCAAATAGTTTTTTAAAAGTTTTAAATATTTTTTCCTTGTTTTATTACAGATTTCCTATATTCAATCTGCAATATTTATTTCTAAAATCTGGGATGGGCTTATTGAACTGTTTGGTGTTCTTCATTGCGAACAGCGTAGTTGTAATCATGGATAATCATCATAAAAAGTAACGTTTTTATTGCTGTCGATGCATATTGCGATGTGTTACTCTCATCTTAGTAATTAGATCATTTCTCTAAATAGCCTCTCGTGGCCTTGGAAGGGTTGAATATTCTCTCTTGTGGATAATTATAGATTTTCAAATATTTTTATGTGTGTGGATGCGTGAATTTTTCTGATGTGTTAGCATGTTTTAGAACTTTATATAACATTTCTAAAAAATATTGTTTATAGCTAAAACATTAACAAAGCAGATTATACATAGCTTTATTATTATTTTTTTATATAAGATGTATATAAAATTTTTTTTATTATAATCTCTAAAACATTCGAAATCTAGTTTTTGATGCATCTCTGAAATTATATCTGAATAAACTGAATTTAGATCATTTTCTTGAATGTCAGGGTATCTGCTCGCAATTATGTTTAGCTGTGAACACGATAACTCAAAAACGCAATAAGCTAGACAAATGAAATTTGGTATATAGTCTTTAGGTTAAATTTACTAGTTGTCAAATTTTGTTGAATTCCATTCACATGAAGTCGGTCTTTCAGGGTGCAGATGAACACAACTATTAAATGCAAAGAGTTATATAGATTTTATAGATAAGATTTGATAAACAGTTTTAGCATGTATAGTATAGATCCGCCTCAAACTTTGAACCAATTTCGTTAGTGGCTTTTACATATGTTGATTTATACATTCGAATCCATGCAAAAACGCAATGACTTGAAATCATGGTGATTTAGAGAAGTGAAGTTTGGTTCATGATCTTGTTATTAAAACTGTAGTTCTGTTTTAAATTTTGGTTTCTATCTTGTACAAAGCACACACTGTGTCATTAAACTAAGAAGCACAAAATACTCATGTGAGGATGTGGAAAAGTAAAAATCTGGGCAGTCGTGTCATTCGCTGCCTTGTCCGAGGTTCCTGATTTTTATTCTTGTGGCAGGGGAGAGAGATATCACTTTTTTGAGAGAGCAGGCTTTTCTTTGGCTTCATCAATGTTTGAAACTGGCCGTGAGAAATTTTTATATTGATTTCTCAGAAGTAGAAAGAATTCTTTAAATTCAAATTTTTATAATGTTTTTTTTAAAAAACTTTTGACAGCAGAAATAACAATGTTCTTTTCTTTCAAGAAAATGAAAGTAATGAAATGCAAATAAGAAAAGAAAAGCTTTTGTACTTTAATTTACCTTTACTTTGTGCTTAAGTAGATAAGTAGAAGAAAATACATAGACTTGGCATATAGTTGTTTGAGTTTTTTTTAATATTAATTTTATTGAATTCAAAATAGTAATATTTTCCATAATTTTAATAATAAATTCAATATAATATCATAAATAGATTTTTTTATTCTTTTCTTGTAGTGTTCTGGAGTATTGCTGTATAAACTAATAAATTTTTAAAATCGCACTATATACCTTTTTGTAATTGGGTAGTCTATAAACACAAGATTATCCTTTCTTAATTATCATATCAGTTCTTATAATTCTCTGCGGACATAAAATAAACTTATCGCATGGTAATTCCACCTTAAATGTCTACAATAGGGGAAAAAAGCATCGAATGAAGCAAAAAATGCCAAAAATAAGCTCCAAAACATTTTCCTGAAGCATGAAATGTCAGTCGAATAGATCTGAAATTATATGTATTTGAAGTATTTCTTTGTTAAATTACTATAATGCTATAATAGAAATAATAAAACCCTTTTGGTCATTAACTTTACCTACCTGAGAGACCAAGCTTCGCACGGCAGTTTTTGTAAAATCGAGTTTTTTCGGAGAAAATATTTAGATACGAATCAAATACTAATTACATATGAATATTTTTCAATCTTGCCTCATATCACATCCATCAGCGCCATCTCACAGAATTTTGAGGTTAATCCTATAGCAATTAATGCAAGTAACCACAAAAAAATTTACGAGATGGCGCTATATGACATTGTCAGCATGAGAATAGATAGAAAAAGGCTCTAATAGTTAATTATAAAAAGGGTTTTATGTAAAATTGCGTTTTCTCAGGAAAGACATCCATATAGATAAACTTAAAAAGTAAAATCTTATCTGAATATAAAATTTGATCCAAATCTTTAGAGCCGTTTCTGAGATACACGAAATAAATATATACAAGAATTGCTCGGTTCAAGTTATAAGATATGATTTTTCTTCAATTAGTAACCAAATTTGTATTACCATTATTTTCATACAATCTAAGTTGTAATTTTATTTTTTGTAGCTTCTTACTTTAAGGAAACAGCATTTTCTTTTAAAACCATTTTAATCGCTGTTTGTAATCAAAGCAGTTATTTTGATTAGTTACTTATTCTCAGTTTGAAGTTAAGTTCTGATGTATTGAGAAATTTACACTCGTCAATAATTAATTCTCTGATAGTTATAACGTGAGAAGGTTGAAGCGAATTCGTGTTAAGTTTGCAGAAATTCCTAAATTTTTCAGATTCTTCAATATAAAAAAATATGCAGAATCATTTTGATTTAAAATCATTTTATTAAAAATTGCTAAAAAATTTTATTATAAAAATCGTTAAACTATCGTTAAATCATTTTTAATTTAATTTGCTATTTCGAGCTCTTAGCAAAATTTTTCGAACAAGGAAAGGATTGTGGGTAGAAAGTAGAAAATGTTTGAAAAGATCTTGTAATAGCCTTTACAGACTTTTTTCCAAGTAATATAGGAGCAATGCTGCCATCTGTGGGAAGCCGGTTTTAATTAGCTTTGCTTGTCGTGCTGCCATCTGTTGGGCAAATGAGAATTTAACGTCCAAACAGAACAAATGATTTTTAAAATGGGATTACTTAAGACGATGCTAGATTACACGAAACTGGTAGATTTCCCTCAAATAAATTATCTGCCTAAAATAATTTGAGGATGTTCAATATTTCATCGTTGCTCCGTCCCTTCTTTTAAAGATAGCATTTGTTTGAATTTTTAAAACATATTTTATAGAGAGACATAGTCTTAATTGATATTTCAAGAATGTATTTTTCATTTTTATTATTTTGGATTGACATTGACAAATATTTTAAGATAAAAAGTTCTGTTTGATAGATTGTTGATTGGAACTAATCTAACTTATTGGTTAGCCACTATTTTTGCTAAATATAGCATTCAAAGAATAGTTAATAGATAACTTTCTTATTCTTTTTTTAAAACTTATTTGAAACTTATTGGCATAGATTTAGTTTTGTTAGCTACTGTAGTTCGAAGTAGGAGAACATGAAAGTATTTTTTTATTAAAATTATTTTAATTATTTGATTGTTTTAGACAGAATAAGGTTTTAATACTTTGGTAATACGACATGGTAATATGTTAATAATACAATAAAAGGTTTTAATACTTTGAAAGAGTCGTCAATGTATTAAAACCAAACACGTTTTTATAAATTTTTTTTCGTAATTTTAGACAAATTCTTTTTTTGCTTGCGCGTTTATTTCGTTCTCATCCGGAAAAAAAAATTAGTTTAATATTTTTTATATATATATTTTACATTTTCATATATTTGATTTTCGATTTCTTGAAATGTTATGCATTGATATCTTTGATTTCTTGTAGAATCTATACTACTATTATAAATGTGAAAGTTTGGCTGGATGGATGTTTGTTAGTCAATCACGCCAGAACGGCTGAACGGAATTGGATGAAATTTAGCACAGAGATAGATTACAGTCTGGAATAGAACATAGGCTACTATTTGTTCCGGTTAATTGAGGTTAATTTGTTATTAATTAAAAGCTAACTTTCCCGCCAAAAATCTGAGGCCAAATCCCGCCAAAAATGAATAAAGCTTCAGTTTCCCCCTCCACACACACTAATGAGGTTAGGTTTAATATATTTTCGACCGATTATTTCAAAGGATTCTGTTTATTTTCTTGGTATTTGATGCTTTTAAAATTAAACTTTGTTAATTAATCGATCTTTAGGATGCATTCTGAAGTACTTTTGATTTAAAATAAAACAGGTAAAAGGAAATTAAAATTATCTAATCTACATTGCGTTACCCCAACTGGCGTAGAAAATTCACGCATTTGCGTTACCCCAACTGGTGTTGAAAATTCACGCATGCGCAGTGTGTTCTGATTGTTGATAGCTGTGTTTTCATTTTAATTAAAAGTTAAAAAAAATATATGCATTATTCTGTTGTAGCTATCTCAATCTCGATCGATAAATAAAATAGACTTGACTTGATTTTAAAGAAATACGGACTCGTTGTTTTGTTTTATTTCAGGTTACAATGTAAATAAATTGTTTTTAGATTAGTTGTGTGTTTTTGTATCTAAATTGTATTTATGTTAATTATATATTTTTCGTATATGCTTATAGTTTTAAGTGCATCGGTTTTTAGGTTAGTTTTAATTTTTTTTGATTTGCCCAGAAAAGCAAATCTAATCTTTCGAAGAGGAGCAATAAAGCTCGGGCTATGAAAGTATCTAGAAGACCTGTTTGCAATTTTAGTGAGCACTTGCTTACTTCAAAGCTCCTCCAGTTGTGGTATAAATACAAGGACGCTTTATCAAAAGATATCGTGCATAGGCTGGATGGCACTCACAATAACCTAATCATTAACAAAGCTTTGGTATTGATTGAGGATAAAATGATTTCCATAACTGGAAAAACCACTGAAACCACTGATTTCGGCCTACCCCCACCGCAGCGAACAGGGGAATTATCAAGCGAAGTTGTGAAGGAGCTAAACTATTGGGTTGTTCGGAAAGTAATTTCGTTTATCCCGACAGAGGATTTAATTGTATTTTTTTGCACCCAACTTCACATTTAAGCCGTATAGTTTTTATATGCTTTGAGAGCTCATATAGCAAGGCTTGTGTGTGAAAAATTCCAATTAATTCTACGTAGTAGTTTTTGGTTGGTGCCCTTTTAAATATGGAGAGCGATAAGCAGCATTTTCGACATATCTTACTGTTTTACTACAGAAAGGGTAAAAATGCTGTTCAAGCCAGAAAGAAATGGACCGATGTGTATGGAGAAGGTGCGTTGACAGTACGCCAGTGCCAGAACTGGTTCGCTAAATTTTTTAGACGGTAAAACCTTCACCTCAAATGAGGAGGTCAAAAACCACCTCGATCAGTTTTTTTGGCAGCAAAGACCAAAAATTTTATGAGCGTGGAATGATGCTACTACCAGAAAGATGGCAAAAGGTGTTGGACCAGAACGGCCAATATATAATTTAATAAAGTATTTGTTTATTATACGAAAACTGTCTTTCATTTCCACAAAAAAAAAAAAACGAAATTACTTTCCGAACAACCCAATACGACACCGCGGTTTTAGAAGCGCAGGTCAATGAAATGACACCACGATTACTTTCCGAGCAGCGTCAAATCTACGAAACGATTCTGAACCGAGTAAATAATGGTGAGGAGGGATTATTCTTTCTTGACGCACCAGAGGGTACGGGTAAGACGTTTGTGCAGGACCGCAATATAGCTCTGGCTGTATCTTCCTAGGGCATTGTTGCAACTTTGCTTAACAGTGGCCATATTGAACATCCCGTTTTCAAATTGCAGCTTAATCTTGCAAGCGAACATACCCCAAAATGTAGCATCACCAAAAACAACGACCGGGGAGTCCTTTTGCAGCAGTACAAGTTAATAGTATGGGACGAGTGCACAATGTCGCACAAGCATGCATTAGAGGCGTTAAACCGCAGCCTGCAGGACATCCGCGGCAATCAGGTGGTGATGGGCGGCTTTGCCGTTTTGCTCGCAGGTAATTTTAGATAGACACTGCCTAATGTTGATCAGACCGTCAGTTCTTATACACACATTAAAATTTCCACGCGAACGAAATCGCGGGTAAAAGCTAGTTAAGAAAGAATATATCGGAGGAATTGGCTAAAAAAAAGGGCAAATTTTCCTAATAAAGTCTGTTTAATTTTTAAAAATTCTGCTCGCGACCCAGACATAATTTTCCTCTGTTATTTACTATTAATAAATAACATAGGAAAAAATGATTAAAATTCAAAACAGTAGCATGATAGTATGATTTTAAAATTTAAAAAGAATGTAGTGATTAAAAATGAAAATTTCTATTTTGGGTTTTAGTTGAAGTTATTTTAAGTTCAGTGAAAATTATATATTTGTAATGGGGCCAGTTCTATTACATTTCATTTACATTACCAATAATTGAATACTTTGCTTTTTTTTCTATGAAAACGATTACTTTTTTGAAAGGTTAGCATTTTGCACAGTAAAGGGAGAACTCCTTAAATCCATTTTACTAAGAACTTTAATTCTTTATCAGGGTAATCTTATTATAGATTTCCGTTTATTTTTGTGTTGGAATTTTATTTTTTGATAACTGTTTATCTGAAAAATTATTTGCATATCGCTATTTGTTGAAAAAGATTCACTATTGGCCTGCTTACGCCGCTTTGACAAATCTTTCAAATTTGAAAAAATTTGCTTATTAAAAAAAAATTTGAAGCAATATTTTAATAACTAATTTTAACTAGGAATAAAATTCAAAACTTTTTCTAGTTTTTTTAATTTTATTCCTAACATTTATTTATATATATTTGTTCAGCTCTCATTCGTAAAATAAAAAAAATCATACATTGAAGATTAATCCTTATTTTTCTAGTGATTAAGCATTAAGCTCTATTTAAAATGTATAAACATTTTTTAAAGAATAACTTTATGTAATTGAAGTTTTTTTTCTTGTAAAAATTACCTTACAAACTTAAAGGAAAGAAAGAAACGAGATATTTGCTCAAAGTACAATTTTGCGGAATTTTTAGCTTTCGAGTCAATTTGTTGCAAATTATCAGTTTTGATATTGACAGATTTTTCTTCTTTAATCTTCTTTCCCAAGAAGGCAGTCATGCCCACAGGCTGGTGTGCATTAAGATTGTAGTGTTTTAAACTTTCCGTCAACGATTGTGGATTCCTGCTCTGACATCATTCTCATAATCTGACCATTGCTCAAATCAGTCTTGAATGTTTATTTTGTAGGATGAATCAAGTGGTTGGAATAGGCTTTAAGGTTCATGCCCTCTTGATATGTCGTTACTGGTCGTTTGTCTTATAACCTTCATTTCTGAAAGAAGTTGCAAATATTAATTAACTGTACATTTCTGTATGTAAAATCCGTGATAGAATTCCGCAGCAAACCCTTGTACTGATTTTTTTTTATTTCAATGGAAATTCTCGATCCTAAATACGTTATCAATGATCTCTTGTTCATCCCCTCCTTTCTTCTTTTGAGAGGTGTCGTAAATTAAATTTTGTCATAGTTTCCAACCTTAACAAATGGCCCGATTTTGACAATTTGCAGATATTGCTAACGAGTAAAAGTACTCGATATGTTTATTGTTCAAATTTAATATCAAAATAGTACTTCCTTTTGCTACGATGAGATGTGCATTAAAGTTAATTGACATGATTCGAGTAACACTAGTTAATAATGAAAAGAAAAGAAAAAAACATTTCGTGCTATTGTAACCGATTTGTCCTTTTATACTCGATTGATATGTTTTTAAGTCCGTTAATAGGTCAACAATTATAATCCATTGCGATATATTCTATCTCCATTGACACAGATTTGAATAATCTTCAATCTTTTGTGGCGATCAAATCGGGGATGTGGATAGTTTTCTAAGACATCTCCAGGTGCCTGGCTTCGTTGTTTACAAGCCTCTCCAGGCGACTTTAGATAGTGTTTTAGGAACCTTTTGTCATCCTTACGAACTTCCAGAAGTGTGGGAGCGTTTGTTTGTTGACGCTTTCTTTTCAATTTGTATTATAAACAACACTTTTTTTTCTCCGAAGAAAATCTGATCCTATTCTGCTTTGTGCTGTAGTGTTTGTCTAGCCGCGCCTTTCCAGATATGCATAGAAAGTCAATAAAGACCCAAATAATCCGCTTTGTTTGCCGAGGCGGTTTATTGAACTACGTACTTCGAGATGTCTGGGAAAAAAAAAAAGAATGCGTTTTGTTTATGTTTGTGATCAGGTTGTGGGTCGGTTAACTACTTTTTGTTGTGATAAGTGTCGCTTGTGACAGATTTCGAGATTTGACAGACATATTTTCGCGAAGGATCAGTTTTTTCCCCTCAGGTTTTGCATTCATAATTCCGGGTTTATTACTTTTGACTTCAAACTTTTTGATCCGTTAGAAATATTTTTTACTGATTTTGCATTGTGTGTATAATTTTTACTATTTGTGCCCGATTACTATTTTCCCCTTTTTTACATATTGCCAATAAACGTCTGCTTTCTATGTAGTTTCATATCTTGCTTCATGGTTTTTGTTTAGATGCTTCACCACATGTTTTCACATTTTAACTCGTAATTATAATACGGTATAGCCATGCTTTTCTCTTATGTCATTAAATTTGATATATCTCTTAGACCTAATGTTTGTGGGACTACGTTGGCCTAGTCGTAAGACCTCGTCTTCGGAACCGAAGGACTTCTAGTACACTAGTTATGTGAGACAGCTAAAGACCCGTTCTGACGACCTGTGACTTTACGTATTTGGTCATAAATGTGCCAACTGGCCCATTGTTGGACCCCCCCCCCCTCCTGTGGACGCAACCGGAAGTTTCCCGCAAATTGTCGGTAAAATGAACAGAAATCAAAGAACCCCCAAAAACCACGAGAGGGGGAAGAGGGAAAAGTGTGCCAGACTGAAGGCGAGCAAAGGTCGTCGGAACAGGGCTTAACACTACTCCGATGACGGGTCATATCTTTGTTTGAGATGAGAGTATGAAGAGGCCATAGCTTTGTTTGGGTGAACGCTGTAATGGAGGACTACAATATGTTCACCTCAGTGCCTGTTTTGATTTTCGTGGCGACTTTATCATTCAGATTCCCCCAATGCTAAAAGGACCGCGGTGTCCTGATAATAAGGTCTCGGCTTTGAAAGTATTGAGTGTGAGGCTCCAGACCCGATTCTTTGAAGAACCGTCGTGTAAGCGGGTCTGGTGCACGTTAAATCCGCCGGGGCCAAATGTCCTCCCGCTGGTGTGGTGTGGAAGTTTGAAGGGGGAGGGTGCCAGCTCAGGTGTCGTCTTCGTGATCTGACCGCGGTTTAAAAAGACGAGGTTCGTCCCAAAATAGCCCTAGTGTTGCTTTAAAACTGGACGTTAATATAACTAAGCTAAGTCTAATATTTGCAATATGAACTTAAAAAATTGGCTGATCTTAATGATTGGCACTCATATCTATGTTTGGTCCAGGCTAGTCTCTATCAGTAAAAAGTTCCGCTAAATTACTGATTTAACCATTTGATCAACAAGATCGACATCAGTTAACCATTATACTTGGTTAACTGACATACAACCTTGACACACACGTGACTCGCCTGTTGTTCACATTAATTATCTGACCCATCTGTCTAATTAGATGACCCCTTGACAATAGATAGCAAAGAAGGATCATCTTATTAGTTAGATGGTCCGAATAATAGTCATTAGTCGTGAAATACTGGAAGGTGTCCAAGTGATTTTGTCTTTTAAATTAATTATATACTTTAATCAATTACAGAAGTAAATTTAAAATATTCTTTAATTTGATCAGTTGTGGAAACTTTATTGCCTGTTCTCGGAAATTAAGGTGTTGACTCTTTTTGGGTTGAATTTCATATTTACAAAATGGCTGTTAAAAGAATGTATTTCAGTTAAATTTGGGAGGCGAATATATTTTTATTGTTGTTGTGCGATTCTTACTTTTTCCGGTATTTTGAAAATTTCGTTACTAGTTGTCCTATTTCGTACTTTAATTGGTTCTGCTGTTCTTTTTTTACGGAATTGTTATGGAAATGGGATCGAGGGCATCTAGTTTCGGCTAATTTAATTTATCTTTTGAAGTGATGCTTTCTTTGCTGATAGTTGAGATGGCCTATCAACAAAGAAGATTATCATATCAGACATGTATTTTAAACTGGAGCAATTTATTTCATTGTGGATGGCCTTAAATGCTCTATTTCAATTCTTTGAGAAGATACTGCTGAAAATTTATTTTAATTTCTTAATTGAAATGGTTATCTGTCGTTAAAAATTCTTTTTATAAATGTAATTTTTGAAAAAAATCTTAGGAAAGATTTTGAAAATTAATTGAAGGATCTTTTTTTTTTTCCGCAACAATATTTTTCAAAAATGAATGGAAAATAGAAATTCTTTTTTTTTATTATGATTGACAGGATTAAATTATGGGTATTTGTATTGATAAGTTTTTGCTACGAAAATTTAGAATATTCGAATATATTTTAAACTATTTTTATAGTTTTTTTTGTATGAAGATATTTCATTTTTAAATTATTTATAATTGTAAAAATAGGGCAAATATTTAAAAGAAACGGATTTTTTTTTTTTTTTTTTTTTTTTTTGAAACATTCAGATCATAGTCTTGTTTTGCGATTAGAGCCAACTTTACCATTTAGTGAGTCTAGTCAATAACTTAAGGACACTAAATGGCTGCTGGTCTAGCTGAATATTAAATCTCCATTATTTCAACATATTTCAGTATTTAACATAAATTCAAAATAGTACTCTGAGTTTGTTGCCCATTTCTATATATCCCGGATATTTTCAATATCAAAAGCCAGTTCAAGGGTTTTTTTTTAATTGAAATTCATAAAAGCAAACGCTTATTTGATTTTAACTAATCAAAGCTCGACTGGTTAAACATATTGCTGATTGAATCACAGTTCTTGACATTGATAAATCAATTCGTTCGTAAAGGCAAATCACAAAGAATTAATACCTTTTATGTAAATATTAAATTGCAATATGTATCTAATTGTAAAGTACTGTGTTTCTTAATTATTCATATTTAAAGTCTAATATAATAAATATTATTGAAAAAACTTTTTCGTTTTTTTTATGCAATTAAAGTACTATTTTGTTACCTTAAAAATGAATAAATTTTAATTTCATATTCGTTTATATTTGGTTATATTATGTTTGTTTATATTATGTCAATTTGAATATCGTTATTGTTATATTCATATAAATAAAATGGGTTTCTCTTTTAGTATATTCAACTGCATTTTATGAATATTTTTACTTCCATAGAAACCATTTAATGTTCTGTCAATAATTGATAGTTTTCGATCTCCTGATAGTTTGCGTAATCTCCTAGGAAATTAAGGTATAATACTACATAAAATACTGGACTGATTGTAAAGGCCAGGAATTATCTTCCACTCATATAAAACAGTTATAATGATGTAACTCGATTATCCACTGTTATTAGTGAAAAAAATTTTTTCAGTCGCTTATAAAAGTATGCTATAACACACAAAGCAAAAACAAAAGATAATTTTCTTTACTTTCTCATATACGAAGTATACAAATAAAAAATGTTATAATTGCCAAAAAAAAAAAATCGAATTTCAGATTTTGACAGATTTCCACGAGTTTGAAAAACGCATTTTCGACATTATTTCTATCAGTTTGTCTATCTCTCTTTCTGTGACAAAGATAACTCAAAAGCAGTTTGGGCTAGGCTAATGAAATTTGGCATGAGTTTAACACAAAATTTGTAGATTTTTGCCGAATTTTGGAACGAAATTCATTTAGAGGAAATCTATCTACCCGGTGGTCAGGATATGAATTAACACAATAACTACAGAACATAGAGAGGTAGATTAAAAAATAATTAGTTCACAATTTTAGCATCTAAAATACATTTTCTTACCCGATTTTGAACCAAATTTGTCAAAGAAGTTGACCATCTGTTGGTCTGTCGTATGCTAATAAACGAGATAACCTAAAAGCATGGCTTAAATATTTGAAATTTGTTATGCGATTTTGTGACTTCTATTGCAGTTGTGGGTCAAATTTTGGTTTCAATTGATCTAAAAAAAAGCGTCCAAAATAAACATTCGAGGATTTGATGCTTGGACATTAATTGCATGTCAGATATTTATCGTCAAAAATCGCAAACTAATGGTCTCTTTTGTAACTATTGTTTACCAATAGCAGATGGTTAATAATAAACAAATGTATTTATTTGGGTTTATATGAGAATGTCTCGGACGGACGATTCACTGGTTTTGTAAAAAAACAAACAAACAAATAAGCTTGTAAGAACAGAAATCTTCTGTTTATAAAGACATAAAGATATTGATGAAGCCACATTTTCAAAAACTCGGTAGAAATGGGCTGCTTTAAAACTACCTCGCATATTCTATCGCAAAGGTTTTATCCCTTCCTCTTAGGGGGAAAAAAAATACTTTTGTTGGGAAAAGCTATATACGCTGTGAATGATCACATTTTTCTTTTCAGTGTTTCGCTCATGAGCTTTTGGGCTTCGTATTTTAGAGAATAAAACTAAACATGTATTTTGGACGCTTTTTTTATCGATAGTCTAAAGCTAAAATGATCACAAAATTGTAATTTTAGTAAATTAACATACCAAACTTTATTTATCTGAATCGCTACGTTTTTGAGTTATTCTATTTTCGTTCGTGCGTATGTGCAGACTCACAGACAGTCAAACTTTTGACGCATTTGGCTCAAACTCTCAAACGGTAAGGTGCTAAAACTGTGTGCCAAATTTAATCCATCTAGCTCTCTGTGTTTTATAGTTTACATATTAGCTTGCTATCGGATAGATCGATAAATTTCCATGTCAGTAGTTTTCCTTCAAAATTTGATTGACATCAGAAATACGATTTAAAAATCACGCATCAAATTTCATACGTCTGACTGAAAGGCAATTTGAATTTTCAGAGAGAATTCACAAACAAATAGGCATAATCTCAAAAATGTGCATTCACAAAAAGATTTGAAAGTGACAATTCATCAAAATCTCGATTTTTTTTTTTTTTTTTTTTTTTTTGACGATTACATTCTGTTGGGATACTTCGTATATTCGAGAAAGTGAAAATTGTGCAAGTGTATCTTCATATTGTATATGTGCGTGTCTTTAAACAGCGTGTTAATTTTGTGCCTTATTTCGATCATTTTACAGATTATCTTCAGAATTTATGTATACATGGTTCCTATGCCATCCAAATAATCTGATATTTGAGAATTTTTCTGCAGACTTTTTCAAATATATAAGATCCTACTCAGTTAAAAGTTTAAAGTGATATTTTTGTTTTAATAAAAATCGAAATATAAAGTGGCCATAAAAATTGCTAAGTCTTATGAAACATGGAAGTTTCCCAAAACAGAAACCTTCGCCTTAATCGCCCTCTATTGCTAAATAAAAAGGCTAGTTAGTTGCTTTAAAGTTAGTACTACATGCCCAACCTTTTGAACAAGAGGTGTTTCACAATAATTACCGCCAATTCCAGCCATGAAAGAAACAACAAACTCTTGACAAATTGAGCCACGCCGCCAAGTCTGCGGTCGAGTACTGCTCTAATGGGGATTCCTCCCAATAAAAAAACCCAGTCGTCGGCCTTAAATTAAGAACATAATAATCGTTCTCCGTTCTATACGCAGACGATTCAAAGACGGGTCGACCCCACGAACACAGCAATTTATTGCCGAAAGGGAGGCGACTGAAGTAGGTGGACATTAAGTAGATAATGGCGCTAAAATGATGTTTTCTTTTGAGGTCCTTTCACTAATTGGCGAAGACAAGCAAGGGTGCAATAAATCATATTCACGGCAATTCACGATGGCGGTTTGTGAGTTAGTCATCGACACCTCTTAATGCGTACTTTTGCGCTTTTGATAACACTGTAATTTGTAAATCAGATCCCGAACGGTTGACGTGAGTGGGTGAAAAAAACAGGGGGGGGGGGTAGTGATAATGGTAATTTTTTATTGGATTGAAGTAAAGCCAGTAAGATAAGTCACCGACGTGTCGATTGATCCCATTATATGCTGTGAGTATGTCAACTACGATGAATCTCTTTGGTATTTTTAATTGTCACTTGGAATCATTTCATCTCCTCACTTAAAATAATTTCTAACTGCATGAGTGATCTCCCCAAATTTTTCTCGTATGCTCACTAATATAGGTGTTATTTTATTTCTCCCTGCATAAAATTGTGGATTTTTGCTAACTACCAACTCCATACGTGTCATTGGCGAACAGTAGTTATGGAATATAGATAATTGGCGCGAATCTAATATTGTTACTGAATCTGTAATGCGATTTTGGCTAGACTTCCAACGCCTTGCGTGTCATTGGCGAACAGTAGTTATGAAATATAGATAATTGGCGCCAATCTAGTATTTTAATTGAATCTATAATGCCATTTTTGGCTAAGCTGCCAACACCTTGCATGGCATTGGCGAACAATAGTTAAGAAATATAGATAAATGGCATGAATTATCTAG
>JAPMOR010017131.1:45202-86531 GCA_026543865.1 Argiope aurantia
ATGAATTATCTAGCATTTTTAATGAATTTGCAAAACGATTTTTGGTGATTAATTCCTGGTGCGCATTTTATTCGCAAGTAACCGAAATTTTTATTTTACAAGCATTTATCTGACAGAATCAAACCAAAATTTGACTTAGATTTACAATTGTAGTCAAGAGATCACATATTAAATTTCATTTATTTTAACCATTGAGTTTTTGCGTTTATGTGCATGTGTATGTATAGATCGATAGACGGTCACCCTTTTGACGGATTTTGTAGAAAGTTTAATAAAAATATGTTTTAAATGTTAAACCTGAGTACCAAGTTTTATTTATCTCATTTTGTACGTTTTGTTGTTATTGTGGTCACTTGTACTCAGACATATTTATTATTATGTTCTTTACTTTATAATAATTTAAGGCTTTTTTCGTGATCATTTAGTTTTCGTAAAGATTTCGTGATCATTTAGTTAAATCTCTTTAGTATATTATTAATCATATGTTTAATAATTCCTACAATACTTCTATTCACAGATAATTACGTCCCGTGTAATACTTTATTTAATGCCATGCTAAAACAAATAACATTTTTCGTATTCTTTGATAACAGGAAATATAGAATTATTGTCTGTTAGTTTATTTGAATTTCCCAAGTGTGGACATGGAATGGCTATATTATACGTCCATGTTTTTTTCATAAATCATATAGATGACATGGTAACAAATTGCAGAAATATTTAAAAGAAATTTACGTATATGTTATTGTTGTTGTTAACACATATTTTTTTCTATTAAAAGTTGCAACGACATAGGCTTGTGATTCCACTCGTTGTATAAACAGATAATGTACCAAATATTTTGCATTCATTTATTTATGATGATTCTTAACCTTCAGATATTTCGAATTGTGAGTATAAACATAGAATGTATCCTGCAGGCCAGACTTCGTTACATGCGATTTCTAGCTCTTTCTAACTTTAAAAAATTAACTATGCGATCCTCAGTTTGAATATATAATGCCATTAAGTTTAATCTCAAAAACATACCTGAAGAAATATTTTGGAAGATTGTTAACGCCATTGACAAGTATTTTGAATAAAATAGTTATGGGCTTTACTTATACAAAATATACATTCTATGACATATAAATTGATTTCAGAAGACTTGTGCGAACCAATTTTTTTTCCCATATCTGAATTTTTTGGTCAGCCATATGAGACATTTTTTATGTATCGGAAACGATTTCTTCTTGAATACAATTTACTCCATTGTTCTCTGCTCTTTATTAAATAGTGTGAAAAAAGTTTTTAAATCGTTTAATTTTTTTATCATCATTGAATCTACATCTTCTCTAGAAATCGCGATTCTTTTCGGAAAAATGACGCTTTTCAAGAATTAGCATCAAATATTTCAAGAATATCGAAACAAAATGAATATCGTGGAAATGGAAACGAATGAAAATATTTAAGTATTAATTATTCCATGTAAAATAAAAGTTTTAATATGCATAATTATATAATATCAATAATTTTTTGTTGCTCTTTGTCATTTCTTTTATGCTAAATTTTGAACGATCCGATTTTTTTGTGGGAAATTGGGAAAATTGTTTGTTTGGCTTCTAGTTTTTCTTTATCAATGCAGTATAATTTAGATTTCATTCGTGGAGTTTTTTGTTTGGGAGTTTATTCAGTGTTTGTGGAATCAATTAAAATTATTTAAATTTCACAGCATGATATGTTTAGTATTCTCTTTTTAATGAATAAGAAAAAAATGGAATTATTCTGCTCTAATTCATTTAATTTTTGTTATCTGATGTCATTGTGGATATTTTTCAGATCATTTTAAGTAAGTCATTCAACTTTGAAGCTTTTTAATCGCAGCCTTATTTTATCACTTTTTCTCTGTAATATGACACCTCAGGAGTGCCATTTAAGAATATGAACAAATAAGTTTTTAGTTGCAAGAAAACTTATGCTTGGAATTCATCCAAATTCTTGTAGCCTCATTTAAGCCGCAATGAAGAGTGGACAGATTATTACTCATTTGAATAATGAAATCTTGTGTCATTTTCAAAAATATATATGATGAAAAATTATTCTGAACATTTTAGAAAATGAGAAAAAAATTATATTTTTATTGTGAATGAAAATTTTTTAACATGTTCGTGCTTGGTCATAAATTGATTTTCATCCTTCGTTGCTCGAACTAATCTTGTACCGGAAAAAGAAAATGTCAGAATAGTATTGCGTCATTTTAGAATTCCGAAGTGTGACAAATTCATTTTTACTCACGTTTTGTAAACTTCGTTAATGTAGGAAAAAATCGTCTGCTTTTTAAATAAGGCTATGATGCTGTGTTCTCAATGAATTCTGACACTTGACGTAACGCCTACTTGATTTTGTTCCGACCAATCGCGACTCGTTATTTGCCTCTTTTAAGTAATGATAGCATTCCCAGGTTCGAAGTGCGGGAAAATGAACTTAAAAACTTGGTTTTAGGGATCGGAAGTTGTCAATAGTTAGCATGGATTTAGCAATAGCACCATCCGCTGCCATCGGTAAGTCGCAAATTTTACCTGTTTATTGTCTCAGTGACAATGAGTCTATTCCAATTATTCTAATATATTAAATTTGACAAACGTGTATATCAGAAATATCATATGTAGAGCAGGTTATTTATTCCATTCTTTAATCTTTTTATTAATAACGTAGAATACATATGTATATAATTATTCTTTACATTTTTCACGCTAATTTTAAATCGATATCTTGAATTTTGAGATTCATGATAGGCCTATCTATATTTTCTAGCAAAACTATTTTACATGTAAGATAATGTCCACCAAATATCGAAATTTATTTTTGCAATTCTTGAACTATTTTGAATGTAAAACCCATTCAATTTTTCTTTTTGAAAATTTTAAATTCTAATTTTTTTTTCCTTCCTGCATTACAAAATATCAAAATTTGAAAGACATTAGAGCAAAAATTGTAGAACGTCTTTGTTATAATTCTTATCAATCTTTCATTCAGATTCCATAATATTACATTCTGTATTTACAATTTTAAATCAATAATTTTGCGATTACTACACGCATTTAAAGTGCACTAATATATTATTTATCACGAATAAATTATTAAATTTCCATTCTGTGTAGTTCATATTTTTCTCTTGTGTTTTAAAAGAAAATCTTAATTATTTGATAAATTATACTTTATGGATTATAAGAATTTGCTTTAAATGTACAATTTTCTTATAGTAATTCAAACCAAATTGACTCTGTTCCAAAAATAAAGTTAGAAAATATATAATGCAGATTAAAATAATTTTTTTCTATTTATAACATTTTTCAGTGAACATTATAATTATAAAAAACATTCTGATTATAATTATAAATATTTTGATTGTATTAGGAGTGATTATGAAAAATACTGGACGATCATAATATAAATATATTGAAAATTATTTTGTTTATCAAAAACAATATTGCTAAAATATGACCGGAAATTGATCTTAATTAAAAAATTTTGTCATTATATTGATTTTTATATCGAGTATCTTTTTAATTTTCTGAAATAAATATTAGGCTCTTAAAATTCTCTTAGCCGAGTCTTAACCCTTCAACACATAGTAACTTTGAAGTTGCTTTTGACCTCTTTTATGCTCACAGTTGATCACTTTGTTTCTCTTTATCTTTGGGAGACATTAAAGCTCTTTATTTGTTTAGAATATGTGAGCTACGGAGATCTGCCACATACGCCTCAGCGAATGGATTATCTCTCCTCCGCTTCTTTTATTCATACCTTATCTTTAATATTTTGACTGAATGAGTATTAAAGATAAGTTAGAGGATAATAGAATGCCTTTAAAAATTCACTTATCAAACAATAAATCGGGCGACGAACTAACTGGTAGAATAAAATATTATTCTAGATATTTTCCTTGATTAAGAATATGTAAGACTTCCTATAGATGCTAGTCTATTTGAAATCTATCTAACGCTAGTCTATATGAAGTCTATCGAAATTCTTAAATTGCCGTTTAGAAACACAATAACGTGAAAGAGAACTGTTCCTTTGTGTTTAGACCTTTAAACCACAAGAATTATTCTAGTAAAACGTTATTAAAATTAAATATAAATAAAATTTAATGAATAAAATAATACATAAAATAGGAAATCAAATATAAATAAAAACTAAAATATAAATATGAAAATAAGAAGAACGAATTTTCATGGGAAATCAATTGAGTGTGGAAAAAAAAAAGGATTAATTATTAATATGAGATCATAAAATATTTTGTATCTCAGTGTAAAAGTTAAATAGGAATAATCGATACATTGACCTATTTCTACACTCATTTTTAATTACATATTGAGAGATTTTAGTTGCTAGATATTTTTCAGAAACCAAACTATAATCGATTTCAGAACATTATATGCGCTATTAGAACCATCTGAAAGAACGAGTTCTTTAACTGACCGTCATTGCCAAAAATAATCATGTTTTATTTTCAGGATAAAAAAAAAAATTCAAATACGCATTTTATCATTCTAAATTGCTTCTATTAAATTAATTTCTTTTATTGAATTTCGTTGAATTTTTTTATATGACTAATTATTTAAAATCTTCTATTAATTTGAAAAAAAAATCTTCTATTAATTTGAAAAAAAATCTTTATTAACTGATCATAATTCTCTTTACTTTTGGTTCATAAATCTTTTTAATTGCTGACAATTAGAAGTTAATAGTTTTTCAAATTATTAAGATAAGTTCACAATTCCATATCGATTGCATTCAATGGATGATGCAATCGCACAAAAGATATCCGAAACTTGTCATTACATCTTTGTCTTTCCTTTTCCTCAAATCTAGTTATTAAACAATATAAGCATTAATAAGTAACATCTATTTAAAGGCAATTTTTTTTGTAGTTCTTTCTCTCGCCAATGAAAGAATAGATCGTACTTCTAAGCAATAAAAAATGAATATACCTCTTGTAAATAAATTTTGTTATGAATTTCTATCTTCGAACGTATCGCAAAGACAAATATAAATACATTTCATTAGAAATGTGTTTTAAAATCAGCAAAACAGTATTTAAATTGAACAGAATATATTAAAGAATAATTTTCATTAACCTTTATTTTAAATATTAATAGTACTCCAACAGAATAAATAAAGCATTGAAAGTTATATATTGCAATTTAATATTTAATATGAAAAAATTCTTTCGTGTTTTTGCTCTTGCAAAGGTTTGAATTAATATTTCGGTCACATTATCAGCTGCAGTTTCATATTCAATTTATATTTCCAGACCAATAAATTTTTCTTGAGGCATCAAGTATATGCTTTTAATCACTTCCATTTTTGAAAAACTTTCTCTATTGTGGCAGCTGCGAGTCTGCCTGAGCGATTAAACAAAAGCATTTAGAGCATTGTTTTTCATTTCAGTTGATATAATGTAGATACATCGTCTGCTAAAGTATTTTCTCAAATCTGCTAAAGTATTTCATTATCATGCAATTAATTCGTCACTTAAATCCGTTCCTTCTATCGCTGGATAATAATTATGTTAAGGTATTTTCTAATATTACTATGACTCTCTTAAATGGATACCTAGGATTATCTAATGCATTTTTTGGAATATTTTTTTATATAATTTGGAATGTCCTAATAAAATAACGAGAAAAAAAGCAAATGCGAGCACATGCAGGTGGCTCAACCCAGAATGATTTGTTGTCTTCTGTCATCCGAATGCTATTTCAAGTGGTTGTAAGATGCAGATCTGAACTCGCCCGCTGTACGATTATTATCTCAGTTAGGGCGTAACACGGCAATTAAAGTAGGGCAGAACCGAAATATTTGGACTCCCGTTAACTGCAACTGCTGCTTTAGAAATTCCAGTTAATGCAACCGAATACTTGCTGTGTTTCGTTTTGCATTACAAAAAAGTTCAAGTTGAATAATTATGTCTAGTATTTCCCTGTGCCATATACTTTTTACTTTTTCGCATAAAAAATGTACGAAGGAAAAAAAAATATCGTAAAAAAATTGATCTCCATAGTTTAATCTTGAGTTTTATCACATATTTTTGAAATGTCTGTCTGTCTGTGGACGCGATAATTCAAAAGCGCCTTAAGTTAGAACAATGTAATTGATTTTTACGCTGAATTGGCAGTTGCATATTGCTCCTGTTTAATTTTGAACGAATTATTTTTTAAATAGTTTATCCACCTGTCTGTTCCGTTTATCCCTATGCAAGTGAATGCAATAGTTACAAAATGTAAGAATTAGATACATGAAATTTCATATACTTTTATTAGCATCCAAAGTACAGATTCGCATTATTCGAATTCTTCAAAACCTTGATCGTCCGTCGGTACATAAATTCGCAAGAATATGAAGTATTTTAAAAACGAAACGAAATGATAATGAATGATAAATAATTATGAACAATAATGAATTCATAAAGGAAATTAATTACGTAGGGGTGGAAGTGAAGGGCCCCTATTTCATACTCGAGGTTTTTTTAAATTATATTTTTGAATAATCACTTGCTAGACCCTGAAAATAAAAATCTGTGTACTCTTAAAATTCGCGCCCTTATTCAAGGTTAACAGTTTTTATGCAACTGAGAAGAGGGTTAATATCTTTATTAGGATGGAATGGGAGAAAATTTCTCGCTTTTTTTAGTGCTTTTTTCCGGGTGGATAAAATGTTTGAAATATCAGTACTGGCAATAAATAAATATTACTTTAATTAATAACAAATTAATATTAATTAGTTCGAAAAAATTTTTCATAAGATTTTATTGAAATTCTATAAGTTAGATGATTTTCTTGATTCTTTTTGAATACAGATATTGAAAAATTTGCTTCAAAGTTTTCTTGACCCTCCTTAGGACCAGGATTCGCAATTTATAAAGCCCATCTCCAAATGATATTCTTTTTTTTTTCAGTATAATACAAAATAAACCTGCACAATAAGGAAATATTTTCTTGAATCTAATTATAAATTCATGGTACAAATAATGAATAACATTTCAAAGTATGAAAGCAGTTAAGAATGAACTTTCATATCTTACGATAGTAGGCCGCTGTAACCTGGTAGTAAGGTCTCGGCTCGTGATCTGCAGGGTTACAGGTTCGAGACCCGATTCCACCGAAGAACCATCGTGTAAGGGGGCCTGTTGCACGTTAAATCCGTCAGAGCCAAACTCCTCTTACTGGTGCAGTGTGGTGTGGAGAGGGGGGGTGCCAGCTCAAGTATGACCGCTGTTCAAAAGTACGAGGTCCGTCCCAAAATAGCCCTAGTGTTGATTTACAACGGGACGTTAATATAACTAAACTAAAGTATCTTCAAAAGCCGGATTGTTACTCGAAGTATGAAGATAGTTCTGCATAACAAATTGCTCATTATCAGCTAGTTTTAAATCCATAATCCAAAGAATGATAGTTAATTCATAAATGCACAACTGCGCCTATAAGTACTTTTGCCTTCTTTGTGTTTAAAATAAAATATTTGTTGGATGTATGTGTAATTTTAACAGCTTGCAGATAACTCCGGACCGAGGCTGAGAAGTTATAAAAGGCAACCAACTGTAAAAGGGAGCTAAGAATTGGAGAATATAATGCGTTCCTTTTACCTTTGATTACCTTTTATTGCTCCTAACACTTCCCTCCTTTTAATGGGAATTCCAGAGTTTTATGTAGTAGATAGTAGGAAATCCATAGAAATGAAAGTAAAAATTAATGCATAGTTTGCATGCTATATAAATTCAAATTTTTAAATCGATTTAAAAAAATCTTTTTTCGTCATAATGGTTATTAAGTATCAAAAAGATCTTAGTGTAAGTTTAATAACAATTATAATGGAAATTATTTAATTATAATTAAAGATTAATTTTTCCTTATATAAAACATTAAGATGATTGCTAATTGCCTCATTTTTAATTCTTATCGAAATAATTGAAATTTTATTAATACAGGCAAACGCTGCAGAAATCTCATTAAAATACTGGTTGATTACCTCTGATCACATTTTCAACTTGGCAGCAAGCAGTTACTAGTAAAAGTGACAAAATAAAGGAAAAAACGAGTTCTAGTTGTTTTAAAATATCATCTGTGTCACAAAAATATTATGCAATGTATTAAAAATTGTAATATTGTGCAATTAGTCTCCAAGAAAAATAAAGAAGAGATTTACAGATATTTTTAATGGGCACTGAATGAATACTAAGTCAATAATTTTCTACTTTGGTGACAAATCTGGCAACCATTTGGCGAAAAAAAATGAAGGTTCTAGAAAATCTAAGAAATCTGACGTTATTGCTATTAGAACTCGAAATCTGGAGATTTTTCTAAAAAAATACTATGCTCTGTAAGAAGAGAGATTTGCAGATATTTGAGTCCAGTTCAATGACCTTCTACTTTTGTGACAAACCTGGCAACCATTTGACGACAAAAATGAAAGTTTCAGAAAATGTAGGAATTTTTAACGGTATTTCTAGTAGGTCTCGAGATCTGGAGGTTTTTCTAGAAAACACTATCTATATAAATGCGAGAGAGCTAAAGCGGATTAGTTAATTGAATTCCGTCTCCTTAGCATGACGATCGCGGATTGAGTTCTTTAGTTACAATTTGAACGTTTTTTTGTTTGAATGAGGGGGATTTAGGGATTTTTAGCTACAAAGGCTGTTATCCCAGCGTTCAACAATATCTCCAATTAATAAATGTCAAAAAATTTCAAAGAAATTGAGCGTTATTGCTGCGGTTTAATGACGACTTGTTTATATACGCGGTATTACTTGGGATTAAAATTCTTTCATGTATGATATTCTAACATTGAAACTACTTTTGAAAGTACTTGTGTCGCCAGTTTTTAGGCGATTGCAAAACTTTCACTTCACTTCGTGTATGAGAAAGTAAAAGTAAATAAAAATTCTAAAACAATATCATAGTACGGATATTTTTGGTTTAGAAATTGGAATATCCTTTTTTTTATACGTTAAATAGCTTTTTCAGACTTAATGAGTTCATTATTCTTTTCTAATTTTCTCTACAATATCAAAATATTAAGTATTTGCAGGTTTCCGACACAATTTGCTCAGCTGCGGGCAATCACTTATTCTTTTCACTCATATATTTTTTAAATAGCAAAATCTACTAAAAAAATAAATAAACGTTCCCATGAATTAATCTTCTGACCAAAAACAAGAACACACTGAATGTCTTTGTGTTATATCGCGAAGTGGTCATTCTCAACTTAGCAATAACCGCTGCAAATACTTACTCTAAAAGTTTTCTTTTTAAGCTGTCTCGAGAGCCGGGTACAGAAGTGGGTGGGTGGAATGCTTGTCAACATCCGAGTTGAGACGAACGGCGATTGCGGCTGTGGTAAATAAATAAGACGTGGAGATAAGGCTTCATATATTTTGAGACTCGGGAGTTTTTAAAAAAAATTGTGTAGACTTATTTACTCCGATAACGTTTATCGCTGTGGACATTCCTTAATCTGTCACTGTGTAAAGCAAAAAAATTAATTTTTCTCAACTAATTTACCATTACGAGATAAGAGAATAGACTTAGTTATTGGATGGGTGGTGACACACTATGGAGTAATTTAGAAAAGAACTGGCAATGTCTGTCATGTAAAGAGCTTGGGAAAAAGCTGTGAATTTTTGCTTTTTGTTTTCAAAGATTGCGAGGTAATTATCTGCTGGCAGTTTTATGGGATTTTAAAAGTGTTTTATTGCAATTGAAAAAAAAAACGCTTCTTTTTCCACCACGTTTGGAAAAAGTATGAGTACAATTTGAATAATTTGAATGAATGATAACTGTATATTAAAATAACATTTGGGAGACAGGCAATAAAAATTAGATTTGTCTGAAGTTCCTGCATTTCCATATAGATCCTTCGCATTTCTTAAATTTTCATTCACTGCCCGCAGATATTAATCGATAGAAACAGAAATGCAATTATTTTATTCTCTCTCTCATGTTTGAAAATCTTTCAAACGAAACCCATACTTATAATAAAATAATAAAGGAGAATGTGTGTATAGTGGTAACTTCATTAGCCAGATAACAACCTCTGGAAAGGAGTGTTCACTTTTGTCTAGTGGCTTTATTACTCGGCTATGAACCCTAACGTTGCGAGTTCGAACCTCGGACTTGTACATGTGTATTCTGTCCATGTTTCGCTTTCTTATGCATGTGTATGTTAGCTAGCTGCAGGGTAGACCAGCTGCATTTAGAACTATAAACTTTGACGCACTCTTTGTGCTTTCTCGAATTTTTGTTCACATCACAAAAAAAAATTAATTGAAAGAATCGGAAATATAATTATTTTATATCATGCTTCCAAAAATGCATTTAAAATGCCAAAAAGTCTGAAGAATAAATCATCCAAGGGAAATCTCTAATAACAATAAAGACGAATGTATGTCTTTGATTGAATGACCCCTATTAGCACAAAACACCGAACAGCATTCTTACGATATCTTATCGACATTAGCTGGCATTCAGAACATCGTGAGAATATCGTACAATATCTTTTGCTAATAGGGACTCTACCAAATTTGGTATAAATATATTTTAGAAAGTAAAAACTTGCATTTTTGTGCAATTTCAAAAAAAAAAAAAATTCCATTGCTTTACAAGATTGCGAGATTTTGGTAACTCTCCATATGACTCCCAAAAATATTATTACATATAAATAATTTTGTATTCGTTTTAAAGATGTAAAATACAAGTCACTTGCATTGTAGCTCTTTCTCTCTTACTCTTTTATGATCAGAAATATTCTGATTACAGTACTAATATCACTGCGTTTTTCGATCATTGTAAAATGAGACTGGACTCACCGTATTTTTGGATCTTTTTCTTGAATTTTAGGATTATTGGGTGGTAATTGCAATGGTTTGGTGATAACCAAGAAAAAGTTGTTTTTTTCTTCAAAAACTTAACTGCAATAGTTTTCATATAAATAATAATAAGTTTAATTTTGAGATCATTGAGAATGGCGTAGTGTGGGCAAGTAGCTTTCAAACATTATATATTCTACGACCAAGTGCAAAATAGCACTCTTGCATGGTATTACTTTAACCCCTTTATTGAATACTTTCTTTGAAATATGACAACGTTCTGAAGCTTATTGTCTCCCTCACGCCCCTTAAAACTAGCGTCCGAGGCATCTGTACCCCCCTCCATCCTTCCTACGCCAGTGGTACAGTGACTGTCATTGTGTACCACTTTTTGACGCATGTATCGAGGAAGGTCTTCTGTTTTCAATAGTTCTCTATTTTGATACTCCAGGAATTTCCGAATATTTCTTAATATTGTAATCTCAAAATTGGTGAAGCACTAAACATTATTGATATCTGGATTAATATGTAGAACAGAAGCTTGTGCTTTTGCACATTTTATTTTCTTATGTTTGTGCAGAGGAAATTTTGTAATCTCTTTTTTTACTCATTTTCTGATCTATTAGCGGTTTAAAATTTTGCCCATTTGCGTGCTCTATATGACAATACACTATTTGAATGGATAATTAGGTCTTAAAATATTAAAAATTAGATCAATTTTTGATTCTATACTTTATTACAGTAATAAATGTGTGTTTAAAAATCTTTTTTTTGAAGTGATAAATTGGAAATTATAATATCATAAAATATTCTGCAAATTGTTTTTACATACAACAACTTTAAAGATACTCCATGACGTTCATTGACAATAATTCTCTGACTACCATTTTTTAATCAATATTTAAATGCAATATTTGCAAACAAGTATTAATATTTTTAAAATGAAGCGAACTATTTATATGCTTCTCGACTATAACATCATTTAATTCACATATAATAGTTAAAAATAAACACGCTATCCTGTGGAAAATCATATAGGCTAGTGTAGAAAAGACAATTCCATTCCGTGGAAATCGCGGATTTTAGCAATAGGATTAATTTATCATTTTAATTTTTATGTATTTTTTATTTAATTTGATTTGTTTTCTATTTGTAAAAGTGAAATGATAAATTTGTTTTTGCACTCATTTCCTTCTGTGCTTCTCTTGAGATTTTGTACATACGTATCATTGTTGACAATAAACTATTTCAATATTTCCAAAGTTTAATTATCAACTAATTGATAAATTTCATTTCGTATTAGAGGTCCCATTTGATAATATCTTGTAGAAAATGTTGATTTAAATCCTGAGTCACTTTCAATAATTGATTATAAATTAAAAATTACAATGTAAAAATCAATTATAGTAAAAATTTAATATAAAATTGCATTTATAAAAAATGTTTGCTAAATTTTTTTTTTACAAAAGATTTTTTTTTTTTTTACTCTGTAGGAGACAGCATTAAATTTTTACTGAAACTGGCAACATTCATATGTTCTGAAAACAAAAATAAACAATTTCGCGCAGTTATTTGATTTTAAGAATTCGCCAAGTATTTCAACATTGCTTCTGATTTCTTTTTCTGTTACCTTATTTGATTGGAAGATTCTGTTTTCTTAATTTAATAAACAAAAAAAATGTGTTGTTAAATGTTAAAAAAAAATTCTTTTTAGTTTCTGCTTTATTTATAATCTAATATTTTGATTACAATTTAATAGTCTGATTTTTTTAAAATTAATAAAAAGGTTCTAATGAAAGTTTAAGAATAAAAAAAAATAGGAACAGACTGAAATTGGGACATAAATTCATTAATTATTCTTTATTTATTCTACAGGAATTAATAGAACAATTTCATTTTGAACAATTCCAAAACAAAACCCGTGCCTAATTCTTAGTGCTACAGATTTGGAAATTGAACATTCTAGCTTTGTAGTGAATTTTGTAGAAACATAGTTATTTATTTTGTAGTAAAAAGTACACTTAAAACAGTAATGTGTATTTTTTAAATTTTGAATGTATAAATTTTATTATGAAAGCTAAATTTTACTCATGATTTATTTTTTGTTTTATCAAATATGTAATTTTTAGATCATTCAAATATCATTGCCAATATATGAACAAATAGTAACTAATTTGAATTATATTAAAGGGGGAATATGATATTATAATGAACAAATAGAACACTATCTCTATTTGTTATAGAAAATAAATATAATATGGTTAAATAAATAATATAATGGCTAATTGACTAATGTTAATCTATTTAAAATTTCATAGTTAGAAATGAATTTAAACTAAAATTATTTGAAGTAATTGATGAATATTTTTAGTTAGGTCAAAGCACATGGAAATTGTTGAAGTTGAAACTATGATTGTACAATTTTACTGAAATCTTTATAAAAATGTGCTTTTATAGTATAAAAGAGAAAAAATGAAGAAAAGTTTTCTTTAAATTGTAAATACTTTTTTATAATACATTTGTATAATTTTTAATTGCAAGTGTCTCTAAAGCTTTGTGTAATAATTGATTTTTTTTTCTTTTCTTTTACAGTTTATTTTAGAATCACTCTTACAATTACAAATTTAAATTACTCACCTGAACTTGGCCAAAAGACTTCACCTGAATTTAAGAGAGTTGCTGAAGAATTAATTTTAGCATTAGAAGCTCTTTACAGAACAATACCTGGTCAACAAGCTGTCACTGTTATTTCATTCCGGTAAGTAATATATATGTATTGCAGAAATATCAATCAATCAAATTTGTAAATACATCATATAAAATATTTATATTCTTTTTTAAAAAAAAATTATTTAATCAAAAAATTACATATTAGAATGCAAAATTGTCTAAATGTCTAGAAATTCCCAGTAATACTTCCTACTGTATAATAATAATTTCCAAATGAACAGACATCATACTTACTATTAAGTATGACTATGCATGTTATTTACTTTTGTTTTAAACCATACAAAAAAAAAACTTGCGTTCATTTATAACAATTTTTGTATTTTGTTTATTTGTACTTACTGTGTAAACTTAATTCAAATCTTTTCATTAAATTACACAACTCTCATTGTTTTGTTTCTTAATGATTTTCATAATTTTTTTCATTATTGTTATATTAATAGATTAAGCAAAATAAAATTATCGAGTGTATATTTTTATTAAAGGAATACTTTTATGCTCTAAATAAGGCTGTATTTTTGTAAAAACACTACTTTGCAAAATTGATTTGACTTTTCTGTGTTCAGGCCAACTCAGTCAGTTCTAGTCACATTAGATGTTGGCTCCTTGGGCAATAGTGACAGATCTAGTATAGAAAAAGTGATTAAAGAAGCTATTCTTTCGGGCAACATTGGAAGGTACAGAGTATCAGCTGATAACTTTTCAATCAGAGGATTTGGAGGTATATCTTTTTGTGTTGACTTTTACCTGTGTGAAATATCATATATTTGTATATCAATATTTTTTAAGTTAGAATTCTGTACTTTTTTCAATTAACTTTTCATTAAGAAAGCTAATTGGTCATATTTTGGATTTTTATCGGTATAATATGCAACTAATTAACATGTTTATAAAAGTGATTGATATATATGATTTTTCAACCCCAGTTGCCATCAAACTTGGATGTTGATATTTTTGGTTAGAATTAATATTCATTCATCATCTCTACGAAAGGAAATATTGATAGGAAATAATGTATTTTGGGCTGAGGTCTTGCTAATGGGGAAAACCAAATGATTAAATTAAATTGCGTGATTTTTGTTTGGATTGATTTTAAAGAAGATATTTTTCTGCTAATTTAGAAACTAATATAAGATCTTTAAATTTTTATTTATTTTATATAAAAAAAAAGTTGGTTTGAGCAGGAGGTCAAACCAACATTAATATACATTACAGAAGAAAGAAAAGAAGAAAAATAAACATTACAAGAAGAAAAATATACATTACAAAAAGAGGAAGTTTAATTGTCAGTGACTTTTTTTTCAATATCAACACTATTTAATTAAAAAAAGACACTTAACTCAGCAACCATTCATATCATTTTTTTAACTATTTATTATGATGGTTCAACTAGTTATAATACTAAATTTTATTGCTACTTGTTCTCTAACCTTATTGTTGAAACTATTTAATTTCACAAAATTTGTTGTGTGGTATATTTGAACATTTATCATTTGTTAAAATGGCATGGAATAATGGAGTTTCCGATAAATGTTTTTAACATCAAGCCAATCTTGAAATCTTCACCAAACCTTTGTTTAGTATGAATTTTGATTGATAGTAATCTATAAAAGTAGGATTATCTTCATATAAAAGTATTTTATCATATAATCAGTGGTTTACAAAAGAAAATGAAACAAATTGCAATTTATTGAAAATTGTTGTTTAATAACTTTGAAGAATAACATGTGATGGAAAGTAAAACTAGTATTTAAAATTGTTTGTAAAATTTTAAAGGGATATGTAACAGCAGTTAATGTTAGCCTTTGATGCAGAACTTGCTTGATAAAATTGAATTCTTATGAAATAATTATAGTAATATGTTTTACTGTGTGGATTTTTAAATAATTGACAAAATAGTTAGAAAAAAAAGTTAATTTTCATATTCAAAATCTGTTTATATATTAAATATCACCATTTACTATTTCAAAGAAAATTCCTTGCATCAATTTAAAACGTTTTAATATTAATTTTATATTATCAATAGCAAATATAAGTGATATTTGCTATTGATAACAATTAAATTGTTTCAGATTGATAGTTTGATTGAAAAAAAAATTACAATTGTTTTGAAAATTAGAAAATTAACTTTTCATTTCATAAAAGGAGAGGATTTATTGACACATAATTCATTTTCTAATGAAATAATTAAAGTTAATTTTAAATGTTTATTTTTTATTTTCTAATTTAGCTCCAGCACAGTCACTCCCTCCGTCTGAAGAATGTCCAAGGGATCAGTTAAGTTGTACATCTGGAGAATGTATAAGCATATTAAAAAGATGTGATGGACATGAAGATTGTCGAGATGGTTCTGATGAACTTGGATGTCGTAAGTTTATTTGAAATTCTTTGTCGTGTCTCAAAAACATTAAATAAATTAAAGTAATTTTAAGTTGTAAAAGGTTTCATAAATTATAGGTGAGGGATAAAAACAATCTAAAAGGCTATTTTATTTAGTTTTATTTTGTTAACATGTGATATTCTGTAAACATAGGCTGGAACAAAGTAGAGAAATTATACAGAAACATCTCTCTGTCCTTTCACGTTTAAAGTTATTTAAACAGAATTGTGACATGAAATGGGAGAGTAGTTTCACCTCTTGGGATGACTTCTCTTGATCTTCATGACACCTATCCTTGCTACTTAATTCTTTAACACAAGCAGTTTATGCACTCACTTCTGTCAAACCTTTGTAAAGTTAGACTGCTTTTATAAGGTGCTGTGCTGTTTAGTTTTCTGAAGCTTGTTAATTAACAAGAACTCTGAAGGTTTGGAAAATTGCACATTGCAAGGATATAATTGGTTACAATTGATAAGTGAGTCAATGGACAAACTGTAAGATGAGGGGGAGGATTGCTATTTTCAGTATAATACATTGCAAAAAGTTATTTAAAAAAAAGGGGGGGGGAAATAATAAAAATAGAAATGGGCTGTTGTATTTTTTACCTTATTGTGTTCAAAATGTCCAGTTTTACTGATGCCATCCTTGTAAGCTATGATGAGACTCAGAATCATTGACTTGAGTTATTAAGCTAATTTGTCACTGTTGATAAATGATATGGAATGAATTAGAAATATATTCATCATCAGATAATGATCTGCTGATGAATATATTTCTAAAATTGATAACAAATTAGAAAAAAAAAAAACCCAAAGATAATCATAAATAATTCATTTTCTGTATTGTAACAACATGTGCAAGCATCTTGTTTCTTGGATTTTTCTTGCTTCTGCTTGTTTTTCATTTTTTGAGCTTGGATATCTAATAGGTTTATGGCAGAATTTCAATATTAATATGGAGGGCCGCAAGCTTGAATTTTGGTGTATTTCTATCAGTTGTTTAGTCTTTTGCATTTTAAATCAGGCTTTGATTCAAATAACCATGTGCTGGATTTTTTTTGTTTTTTGTTAATGAAGTTTGGAGAATGTGGTGCTGCTCAGTCTGATGTTTACTACTTTCTGGTGGAAGCACAAAATTGCTTCATTTAACATAAACTATGCATCATAATTTTTTAATCTAACATATTACAATTTTCAAATAATTGTTTTTTTAAGTAAAATGAAAGTGGAATGAAAGTTTGGAAGTAACCAAATACATTTTGCTTTACTGACTGATATTTTACTTAATTAGGGAAGAAAGTATACAGCATACATTAATACATAATACAGCACACATTGCACTTATTAATATCACTTTTTGACTAATTAATCTGCTATCTAATTGATGCCATTGTTTAATTTTTCTCTCTAACATTTTAAGCTAAAGATTTTTTTTTAAAAAAAGTTAGCAGTCTTACTTATTAACCTATTTTTATAAATTAACATTTTTGGTTTCTGGCTTGAAAGAATTTTTTGTGTGATCTCTTTGCCTGTAGTTGCTCAGTATTAAACTGAGCTGTTGTCCACTCTTGTATTCCCTGTATTGTCTGAGTATGAAAACTGTTACCTAAAGATTCAAACCATTGTAAAACCCTTTCAATTTTCATTTTTATCATTGCTGTTGTTCAACCTTCATCTTCATCATAAGAAATTAGCTATCTTTGCAAATCTACCTTTTGTATCATTGCCAATTGCATCTATTTACATGTTGTGTTGTATATGTGAAGTGTTGTCTAAGGTCTTATGGGTCAGTCATGTTCATTTGTCACATCCATTTATCCTTGCATCTTGCTTCTAATATTCCCTTCTTATGGAGTCAAATGAATGTGCCGAGTCTGATTGTTCAGCACCTTGTTGCTCTCATCAGTTCCATTAGTTCGTATCTTTAATATTTACAGACGGGACACAAACTTCGAATTTTATACCAAATGCTGATGGCGGTTGTCGTAGCGACAACCAAATGATTTGTGAAGATGGAACTTGCATTGATACCATTCGGGTGTGTGATGGAGTGAGAGATTGTTCATTTGGAGAAGATGAGCAAAATTGTGGTATGTTATTTTGCATGGATAAAGCCACTCAATTTTTGTTTTAACCCCTTAGCATGCATACTGAAATTATTCAAAGCAAACTATGCTTTAAAAAATGCATGTTAAGTGGTTAAATCAAAGAATACGGTTAAAGAAACTTATCAGCTTCCTAGAAGAAGAAAATAAATATGAAGTTTATTTTTTAATTTTTAAAAATATTTGAAACATATGTGCTTCAGTTAGATTTAATTTTAGTTTCAATTAAAATCATGGGGGGAGGGAAACTATACCAAGTGATATTCATAAAAACAGTGCTCAATTGTTTAATTCTTAAAGAATAATCTTAATTTTTTTCTTTTTCATAAAATATTTTTTAGAATTTTAATCTTTTTAACATCTAAGTAAAAAGTATAGGCTGTTTTTGCAAGATTCAAAGCAGTTTATATTAAATTTATTAACAAACTTTAGATTGCAGAGATTTGGGGAAGTATTAAAGAAAATATAAAATTTATCTACGTTGATACCTAGAATTGAGTAGTAGATCGCTTTAAAAGTTAAAAATGTAAGACTTAATCAATATATTAATTTGTAATTAAGACAAATTTAAAGATGAACTAAAAGGATAAAAACAATTTACATTGTGTTTTGTTTCAATTTTATTTATGCCACCCTAAATGGGTATATAATTTGGTTGCTTTTTCTTTAATATTTTAGCAATTGAAATTTTTTGATTGCCTTAATGTTGGTAAGAATGATCACTTTTCTGTTAATCCAGTAACTACTATTTTGTATTGTTGCAATCTTATACAAATAAGTTGATGAAATTGATGCATTATGGTTATTGTCAAGCTAATGGGAAAAGAGCAATTATTTGTTTCTTAAACTAAATGCAAATATGTCTTTTCACTAAACACTTATGTTTAATTTGTTTTACTTGTGTTTAATTTAAAAAAAAAAGAATAGAAATTTTGAGATTTCTTGATAAGCTGCACTTATTTTTTCTATATTTGATGCATTAGCATTTCTTGAACATTATGCTTATTGTTTGTTGCTTAAAGGTATCACTACTTGTCCACCTGGTGAGTTTCAGTGTGATGGCTCTAGGTGTGTTGATGAACGAAGGAAATGTGATGGTAGGCCTGATTGTGCTGATGGATTTGATGAAAGTGATTGTCAAGGTGAGGCTTTGTTTTAAAATTATTTTTAAAGGTATTTAAAATAATTGTTTAATATTATTATATTTTTAATTATGTAGTAATTGTTTTTAAAAGTATTTATGAAATTTATTTAAAAAATTACTTTATTCACCAAAAATATTTTGCTGCGATTTTATATATCTATATCTATATATATCTATATCTATATATATTATGAAAGCATGAGAATATCTTAAGATGTATAGAGAAATTGTTCTGAATATGCATCTTTTAAGTGATTTATCCAAGTGATGGATATTTATTTTTAATAGCCCATTAAACTTGTTTCATTGAGATGTGTTAAAGTGAGCTGCTTTTGGATATTAAATTGTTTTTTGTTCTCTTTTAGTAAAAATTCTTTGCAATGTAAGAATGTTTAGTTTAGTTATTTAGAAAAGTAGAATTATTTAGTAATAATTTATTATTTTAAGGGAGAGGGAGGAAAAACAAACATATATATATATATATATATATATATATATATATATATATATTTAAGCAAACATATCTTATGATATGAAGCATTCTGTACTTTAAATTATATATTGAAAGCAATTTTTAATATGCTTTTCGTTTTGGCATTTAATTCTTTTTCATCTGTTTAGAGCTTATGGAAAGTTTTGTAAGAATAATATCTCCCTCCCCCCCAACCCACCTTTAAAAAAAATATAAATTGAAAAATAAAATAAGTTGAACATGTATGAAATTTTATATATGCATTTAATATGTTATGTTGATATGCTTTAATAAGAATATTTTATATAAATTTACAACTTCCACTCAAGGCATGTCATAATCTTTAAAAATTCCTCATGAAAATAAAAATATTTATTTTAAAAAAATTAATTATAACATGTGGACAGGAAATTTTTTGAATGAAACTTCAATAATCACTAAATTTCAGAGTTTTATTATGAAAGTATTGAAAATATTTAATGCAGTTACTTTATTATATCTTTGGTCAGTAAATACCTTAAATTTTGATTGAAATGTTTTTTAAAAAAATTATTTTACTATTGTAGTTGAAGTCTGCCTTAAGAAATGATAATTTTGTAAGCTTATAAATGAAATTTTGGTTCATCATTTGCCTCTATTAATTTATAGCCAGTTCTACTTTCTAATATAATGCTTACAATCAAAACAACATTTGTAATTATTTTGCTTTGCTGAATGAAAGCCAGCTTTTTGAATTTAGTCTAAATAATGGCCATTCGATTACTATTCAATAAATCTTTATGAAATATTGATCAGTTATCTGTAACTCTGTGTTAAGTTTAAATTTAACCACCCGACTTTTTTTCAACTAATTTAATTGTGTATTTTGTGTGTCTGTTTTGTGTTTCATTTTGTTTTTTGCATGTTATGCCTCTTGCTTAAAATTTTGTTTTACTGTTTTATTTTCTTCGCTTATGTTTATTTTTTAAAATTTCTTTATACCCCTTTTCTTTTCCAAAATTTACTTTCTTGTAGAAACTCCTAGAACTGTGGCATGCCGGGCTGATGAGTTTAGATGTGGGGATGGGCAGTGTATTCAATCTAGTTTGAGATGCGATAGGAAATACGATTGTCAAGATGGTTCAGATGAGGTTTCTTGTGGTAGGTTGCAATGTGAAGTTTGCTGAATTAAAGAAATAAATTGCTTTACTTTTTTTAAAATTTTTCTTTTAATAGATAAGTAACCAAATTATATTGCTCACAAAATTAAAAGATATTACTAAATAAAACAAAAAAATTTTTTCCCTTCTTTCAACTATTAAACAAGAACATCAGTATTGGGAAAATGCTTGGTAATCTTTCTGATGCAGCTCCTCAAACTTCTTGAGCTAAGAATTGCTTCTGAAAAAGAGTGGCCCAATGATCCCACAAGATTTTCTATGCAATTTGATCCTTCTCATATCTCATTGCTGCCAGTCTGTTTTGACTATGTTAGATGGCTGTAAACTCCTAAACTATTAATATGTAGTACCCGTGTCTTGCTTGACAGGATTTTTCTTATCCCAATTAATATGTAACATTTTGTTCAATGAAAACAATTGGTTTACTTCTCATTTACAAAATTGAACAGCTTTGTATGTATACTTTTCCCTTTGTTCTTGTTTAATTTAATTTCTTCTTTTTTTATTACTCTAAATTTATTTTTAAAGTATCCCTGAATTTATTTCAAAAGTTTTCATGTTTTTGTAGTATATGGTTTTTAAAAAGTAATTTTATCTGTTGGTATCTATGAATTATGGTATTCTTAGCAACTATTGTCCTGCTGATGGAAAAAATATCAAATTATTTTAAAAAACATATTGTAGCTATGCTGATGAGTGTCTATCTGCAATGTCTGTTTGATCCCAATTTTTGTATTTATTTTCCTATTTGTGATCATGTGGCATTAATACTAAAACTATCAGACTGACTGGCTAGTCAGTTTCTGTTAAAATCTACATCTTTGTCAATCTCTAGTAGTTCTAGCGTTAATCTGTGTTATATGTTTTTATCTTTTTAATAAGAAATATTGCAATTTTTCTTCTTCTTATTTCCTGTTGAATTTAAGTTCTTTTTAAAATAAACTTTTACCCTCTTTTTCTTTTACAGCAATAAAAAATTTTTAATCCTGAAATCAATATTAAAAAGAATGAAATACTTCAATTATTCCATAATTTTGTAAAATTGACATCTTGTCCATTAGTAAAACTGCTTTTCAATGTGATGTTAATGAAGAGTTTTATATTATTTAATAAATTCCTTACCAGAAATTGGTTGTGCCTTGATTTTCAAAATTAGTAAATTTTGCACCAATAGTAAATTTTTTTAGTCATTAGTTTTTCTATAAATATTTAGCTTTTTTAAGTAGTTTGGTTAGTAGCCAATCTCTGGTAACATTTATTGTTTAAGGGTATGGGACATATGGAAAATTTTCCAAATGCCAAATGCCAAAAATTTCATCTTAATGCTCACTAATTTTCCTTTTATTTATAGTAATACCATGCGGTATGATATTTCAGTATTCATAAATGGAAATTAGAAACTTCCTGTACAAAATTCCTTTGAGCATGAACATTTTAAATGATCTTTTAATTCTCGGAGATAAATATACTCAAAAAAATATATGCAAGCATATTTTGTTATCTATGATTTAATAATGAACGAAACATTTTGTTAAATTATGTTCAGAAAATATTAACTATTATGTAGTAATTATAGAATTTTGTTAAAATTAAATTCTGTTTTTTAAAAGTATAGCGATTTTGAATTTATTTTTTAAGAAAATTTAGTTGCTAAAAATCAATTTATCATTATAAATAGTGTTTTTATTTAAAAAAAATTAATAATTGATTTCATAAGAACACAGTCTACTAGCTTTAATGAATAGATTAGTTTGGTAAGTTTATTTTTAAATGTGAATTGATATAAAAATATTTAAAAAGAAAATAGCATTCAAAATAATAAAGGAATTATTATTTTGATTGACATAGAACCTAAAGTATGTCAACCGGATGAATTCCGCTGCGGAGATGGACAGTGCATCAAAGAGCAGCTGAGATGTGATCGCAGATATGATTGCCAAGATGGATCAGATGAATTATCTTGTGGTAAGTGAAGAAAGACTTTCTTTTGGAGTTTCAAAATTTTTCAGCCTTTTTTTTTATCCTGGTTGAAAAAGGTGAACATCCTCATCTTACTGGAGCTTTGCTTCCTATCAGTCCTAATACACATCATATTACTCAATGAATGAAGAATGTTTTGTAAAATTTTTTGTTTTTCAATGCATGAAATAATTTGGAACTTTTCATTTATTTTGCTTAAGCATGGGTTAGTGTGAATGTAAAAAATTTGCAGATATTCTGTAAAGCATACGACATTTTCAGACAAAATATTTAATATCTGTTTAATTATAATGATGTATTATATATTTCTGGTCATTCCTGCATAGAATACAAATATTTTATTGAAGGATAAAGAATATATTGACAAATTGTGAAGAACGGCTTGGTTGAAGTGGTTTGAATGAATAGTTTTAAAGTAAAATAATTCATGCTTTGCGTAAATATATGAACCATATTACAGAATACCTGAATTTAATACATTATCAAAAACTCGTGTATTTTTATTTTTTAAATTATTATACTAACATAATTTTTTTTATTATTTCATTTATTTTGTTATTTCAAATTCCTTACGTTTTTTTTTTCTTTGAATATTCAGAACCTGGCAGAGAGAGAACTTGCCAGGCAAATGAGTTCCGTTGTAGCAATGGGCAGTGCATTGACAGTAGTCTTAAATGTGATAGGAAGTATGACTGTCAGGATGGTACAGACGAATTATCGTGTGGTAGGTTTTTATAAAGTTAATTTCTTTTTTTATCCAAATATTGACAAATAAAAAAAAACGAATCAAATTAAAAATATAAAAATATTGCATAAAAAGTTTGTTTTTGTAAAATTAATATTGCATGTAGGAAAAAAAAACGTTAATTTTATTTTGAATTTATACGACTTCATGAGCTTATAAATTCAAAATGCAACAAACAAATGAATTCGAAAAAAAATATAAGACCCTTTTTTAGCTAAATTTATTTAATGTTCATATTTGTATACATTTTTAATTTTGATTTCTTATGATTTTAAAGCTGCATGACTTTTAATATGACTTTTATAATTTAAAATATGGAACCGGGCAAAAAAAATTTTTAAATATAATTTGCATATTAAAAAGATTTTTAGCTTTTTTATTTTGTAATAATTGTTTATTTTATGCGCTCTTACTGATAATCTTGATTTTTTTTTAATGATTTCTTAGAACCCAAGGCTTGCCAATCAAATGAGTTTAGGTGTAGTAATGGACAATGTATTGATAGTAGTCTTAAATGTGATAGAAAATATGATTGCGAAGATGGTACAGATGAATTATCATGTGGTAGGTTTGCATACATTTCTTTTGCTGCTACTGAACTGTAATTTCATACACAAATATTTATTGGTCATATTCCTAATAAATACTATATTCTTTTAAATATTATTTTAAATTTAATTTCTAAATTTGCATTGTTTCTTTTCTTTTCATTATTTTTTTAATCAGAACCCAAAACGTGTCAGGCAAATGAGTTCCGTTGCGGAAATGGGCAGTGTATTGATATTAGCCTTAAATGCGACAGGAAATATGATTGTCAGGATGGTACAGATGAGTTATCATGTGGTAGGTTTATGTGAAGATTGTTTCCTTATAGAATTAAATAATCTATTATTACTTATGTTAAAAATACAGCATATTTTAATTGGGCTAAGAAAGAAACTAAGCATGATTATATAAAATTTGAGAGAAATGAATCTTTATGGATAATTTGTCTCAGCAGTGAGAGGATAAAATCGGCTGCAAATTTAGAAAAAAACTGACTAGTTTTCCTGCATGTTCTGCAACTTTATATTGCTGAAATGCATTAATCATCTAAAATATAAATATGACCAAAGAATATTTCTTTTACAATCATCAGTTTTTAAGAAAATATAGAAATAAAAGTATGATGTCAGCCTAATGCATAAAATATAATCTTTATCGAAAACAAAAATATTACATAGGAGTATGACATATCCTGAAATATTATATAAGTATTTGAAATGACTACAACATTTGTTGAGACATACATTGTATTACAACTAATTGCATGATCAAACAGAATACTGCTTTCAAAAGTGCTCTCCTTTATAAAAATGAGTTTTGTTAGACCAATTCCTACAGATGATCCCAGAGGGAAAGCTTCCACAGGTAATCTTAATGATGATGCAAGCAGACTGTTTTGCTGTATCAGATAATTCCATTGAATTTATTTTAAGTGTTCTTAATGTGATGTTTTATTTACAAAAACTTTTTAAAAAATGATTTGATTCTTTGGCCCAAACTCAATCTGAATTCAGTAATAGGAATCTTGCTTTACAGAATGTTATTTATAATCATTATTGAACCCTTTCTATATCATATAGACTGCTTTCAATAGCATTTGCCTTAAATCCTTTTTGTTTCTATTAAAAGTTTAGCTTCACCTAAAATTCTGAATTGTAAATTTTTTATCTTTCGTAAGAAGCTCATTACTTAAAGCATAATATAATAAAACTCGGATATGTCAGAGAAATACACATGTTAACACTTTCAGGTATAGAATATTTACAATAGAATGAACTTCACATTAATTAATAGTAGTTTAAAAATTCTAAACTAGTGGCATGATTAAAACGATGTTTCTTAGTATCCGTTACCAAGCTTGAAAGAACTTATGATTCTAAATTATTTACAATTGTTTCTTTTTAAAATGGATTTCATTAATTATATTCTTTTTGTTTGGTTTTTAAGTTTGTATTTTTTTTATAATTTGCTTTATTTAATTTTGTTTTGCTTATTTTACCATTTAAGAAACTAGTAGAGAAAGAGCATGCCAACCAAATGAATTCCGCTGTAGCAATGGGCAGTGTATTGATGACAAACTTAGATGTGACAGGAAATATGATTGCCAAGATGGTACTGATGAGTTATCATGCGGTACGTTTTATGTAAACATTCAATTTTGAATGCTAACTTCAATAATAATATTAATAATAATAATAAACTTACAAAAGCAAACATAGCCACATTGTAGAATATTTTTCTTATAGTGCTTGATTCATATACTGTCAACTTTCCTTCAAATTCTTTTTCTTTAATATTTTTTTCATTTTCTTCTTTATATTTTGCTTAGTTTTAAATAATGTAGTTTTGCTTATTAATTTTCGTATGTAATTTCTTTGGTTGTTCAGAGCCAAAAGCTTGTCAGCCAAATGAGTTTAGGTGCAGTAATGGACAATGTATTGATAGTAATCTTAAGTGTGACCGAAAATATGATTGTCAAGATGGAACAGATGAGCTGTCCTGTGGTAGGTTCATGGAAATTGTTCTTAACCCTCCCTCTTTTTTTTCATTTAAAATTAAACAGCAGAAATTCAAATACCTTAAATTCATGTCCTAAAATTTTATTAACATTTAAATTATCTAATGAGATTATGTCCATTGGATCTGTTTTAAAACTTCTCTTCATTTTCGTTTTTCTGTCATTTGATTTTGATTATTTTTCATTCCTTTCTTTAATTTTGCTTAGTTTTGATTAATTTAGTTTTGCTTACTAATTTTCGTGTATAATTTCCTTTGTTGTGTAGAACCAAAAGCTTGTCAACCAGATGAATTTAGGTGCAGCAATGGACAATGTATTGATAGTAGTCTTAAATGTGACCGAAAATATGATTGTCAGGATGGAACAGATGAGTTATCTTGTGGTAGGTTAATGGGCATTGCTTTCAACCTACCCTCCATTCTTTTTACTGAAAAAAGCTTTATAAAAATTAAAGTTATTTAGGAAAAATTTTCAAATTCATGCTTTTAAATTAATTAATAAAAAATGTTATTGAGATTGTCTTTTTGTTGTATTTTTAAATCTTCATTTATTTTTCTTCTACCCATTTTTTTGCTTAGTTTTTTAAAAATTTGTCCCTTGTTTTGCTTAGTTTTTTAATTGTCCCTTGTTTTGCTTAGTTTTTTAATTGTCCCTTGTTTTGCTTAGTCTTTTATTTCTCCTGTTTTGCTTAGTTTTAAATAATATAGTTTTGCTTACTAATTTTTCATGTATAATTTCCTTGGTTGTCCAGAGCCCAAAGCTTGTCAGCCAAACGAATTTAGGTGCAATAATGGTCAATGTATTGATAGTAATCTTAAGTGTGATCGCAAGTATGACTGTCAAGATGGAACAGATGAGTTATCATGTGGTAGGTTCATAAAAATAACTTTCAGCTCTTCCCTTATTTATGTTCATATGAATGTTACCAATTAAAAGAAATGAAATCATTTACTAAAAATTGCAGTATTTCATAAATGTTTTAATTTTAAAGGAAGTACTTAAAATTTTAAAATAGAAGATAATTTAAATATAGAAGGAATCCCAGATTTTTTAATTTCTAAAATTTAAAATTTCTTAATGTAATAGAAAGTTAGGTTTTATACTTTTAACAGCAGTATAATTGTTGACTTTAATCATTTAATGCATGATTCTTTATGTCATTTAGAATATTTTTCAAAATAGATGCATATCTTCAATGATTTAGAAATTGTGCTGCAGTCATGCAGCGATACCAAGAACTTAATGTCTGAAAAAAAGTAATCTAAACTAAATGAAGATATTGGAATATCAAAGATATTATAAAGAAGCATTGATGATTTTTTAATTATATTTTTTTGTTATAAAATATTTGGAAAAGTATATGTGCTTAGCATTAATATTCTGAATTATTTGAAATTGTTAGAATTGTACTCTAAGTTTTAAAAGAAGATTTCAATTAATTCTGATATTATGACACAAATTAACATTGCATAAGACTAATAAAAAACTATTAAAAACCAATAAACATTTCTTCCTGCTTTCTTTGAGTTTTGCTTAATGTTATGCTTTAAAAATTTTATTTTTTAAAATTAATTTTGACACAAACTTCCTTTGGTTGTTCAGACCCCAAAGCTTATAAACCAAATAAATTTAGGTGCAGTAATGGTTCATGTATTAATAATAGTTTTAAAAGTGACCGAAAGTATGAGTGCCAAGACAGAACAAATGAATTGTCCTGTAGTAGGTTCTTGCAAATTCTTAACTTGGTCACATTTTTTTTATTAAAAAAATTAAGTAGCAATTAATTTAGAAATCCTCAAAGCCTGCATTTTATTGAAAACCACAAATCTAACAGCTTATAATTTCAGACTTCTTTTATTTTAATTTTAACTTTTTTATTTATTTCTTACCATTTTTACATTTTTTTGTATTTTACTTATTTTTATCTAACATTTCTTGACCACTCAGAACCCAAAGCTTGCCAACCAGATGAATTTAGATGTGGTAATGGACAATGTATTGATAGTAGCCTTAAATGTGATCGAAAGTATGACTGTCAGGATGGCACAGATGAGTTAACGTGTGGTAGGTTTACAAAGATGATTTTCCCCTCCCATTATTTTATTTAAAAAAAATAAAAACAAAGAAATCCCAAAATTGTTTTCAATGATTTAAGTTGAAATTCTTTACTATTAATTACTTATGTTTCTAAAAATTATTTAATTCTACATTTATTTTTACATTTGTGTTTGAATATTATTTCTTTTGTTTGAAATTACTTTTATTGTTTTATTTGTTAAGTTTTATTTCCTTCATTATACAGAGCCAAAAGCATGTCGAGCTGATGAATTTAGATGCAGTAATGGACAATGTATTGATAGTAGTCTTAAATGTGATAGAAAATATGATTGTCAAGATGGCACTGATGAGCTATCCTGTGGTATGTTTAAATTTAATAAGGCTAATTTATGTGCAGTGTTATAAGAAATCTATCTTGAGCATAACATGTTAAGTTAGAGTATTTGAAACTGGATATTCGAAGTGTTTGCACATTTGACAACTAATTTTAAGAGAATGCAAATAATCTGTTATGAGATTTAATTTAATTTACTTCCTTATCAAAATATTTCAATTCCTCTTTTCTTTTCCTTTCTAAATTTTTTTTTCAGATACTGGTTTTCACTAGTACCTTGTTAAATTTTGTGCTGTTCCTGGAGTCATGTTCTTTAATTTATTTCTCCTAATGTCATTAGGACATAAGAACTCGGATGCATCAAACAGAAATTCATAAAAATAATTGTTTTAATTTGTTTAATTGGATGCTTTTAAAAAACCTCACAATATAATTGTAACTTTACAGGAATAAATGATGGTATATTATAATATTTTTTATCTTGCCCTATATTATAAAGTGAATAAATGCAGTTTTATGTTATTTGTATAGTAATTGATATTCTGGGAAGTAAAGTACTAAACATATTCGTATAGAATATTAAAAAGTAAACTTGATTTTCAAATATACTTTTTATATCTTTTCTTCCATTTCATTTATTTATTATTTTTTTAAAAATTTCACTCTCCAATGTAGCTTACCAAAGGACCAACTTGACATGAATTAGAGAAAATATGTCAAAATTTAGAAATTGTAAAAAGTTATACATTTTTTATACAAACTCTTTCCTTTTTATAAAAGATTAAAGATTTCATCGAATGGGTTAGTTAAAAAAAAAAAAATGTAGAACAGCAAGTCATGTCACTATTATATTTTGTACAAAATTTTTTTTGTGTGTGTGTCTTAAAAATTGTTTATTTTTCTATTTTGTAAATGACTTCTGAAATAATGCTTTGACTAAAAGCATATTATTTAATTTAATACTGATATATTGAATTTCACGATTTGTGATGTTATTTTTATGCAGCTTATGATTAGAAATTAAGGTTAAAAAAAATAGTTACATATGAACTTTCTAAGTTATATGGTTAGTTAGGAATTTATTCAGATATTCAGTTTTTAACTAGCTTGATTTTTTCAAATAAATGAAATCTAGAAAAAGAAGTATTTCAAGTTAAAAAAAAAAAAAGTGCATTAAAGACGTGTATTTGCTGCAGTTGTGAAGCATTTTACTTCTATTCTATTTTTTGGTGACATTTTATTTGAAACTTCTGAGTTTTAAATTTATCTTCAGGATTTGCTTTCTTTTGAGATTTGCTTTTTTACTTTCATTGTCCTTTTTATATTTTTTTTATGTTTATTATTTAGCAACATTTTAACACTTTTTTGCTTTTTATGATTATTTTGCTGGATTTTAAGAACTTTTAGTTTGCTTTATTTTTAGTTTGCATTTTGTTTTCATGTTTAGAAACTAGTAGAGAGAGAACATGTCGACCAGATGAGTTCCGTTGTGGAAATGGACAGTGCATTGACAGTAGCCTTAAATGTGACCGAAAATATGATTGTCAAGATGGCACTGATGAATTAACATGTGGTGGTAGGTTTTTGGTAGCAAATAAAATTTTTATGATATGTACTAATAATTCATTTTAACAGTTTAATAAATGAGAAAATAAAAATTTAGATTTAATTATAGTGAGCATTAGCATGGCAAGATTATAAAAAGGGACTGGGGATCCATTTGAGTGAATAATTTGCAAGTTATATTAATTATATTTTCTTATTAGCCATGTTAAATAAGGAAATTCTAGTGATGCATTATTATTTATGAAAAAAATTCTATTTAATTTTAATAACTTTCAAATATGAATTCTAATTCATTAAAATTTTATTATGGTTTTGATTCACAATATTAAATCTTATAAATAATGATTTTATTTTGTTCTTTTAAAATAAATTATGTATTTGAGTTTTCAGAAATTTTTCTTTTAAGCAACACATGCACAGTCTCAATTTTTACTTTATTCATTATGAATTAAATAGATGTAATGTTTTATTTTAGAAGCCCAAACATGTGGAAGAGATGAATTCCGATGCTCAGATGGACAATGCATTAAAAGTTCACTTAAATGCGACAGAAAATATGACTGTAGAGATGGGTCTGATGAATTATCATGTGGTGGTAAGATACTTTTTTTCAATTTCTGAAATAATGTTTTTCATTTGTCGTATACCTTATTAAGTAATATTTTATAGCCAAATTAGAAATAAATATTAAGTTAAAATGTAAAAAATGGAATTCCATTTGAACACACCAGTTGAATGTAAATATGTATTATTGGATCTTGGATTTTATAGTTTTATAATGGTTTATTTTTAATAGTGGTATTTATTAATAGTGGTTTGATTCAATTTTGCTGTTGTCTTGTTTTGGTTTGATTTTTGAAATAATATTTTGCTTATTGTGTAATTTTAATGTTATTACTTCAGTGATATTAATTCTTGACTTCAAAGACCTCAATTTTGTGGGAGTTTCGGGTCACAAGGGGTCGATACTTGGACAAAAGTCAGAATGTCGCAGAAAAAAAAATCCTTATTTTGCATCCCTGTCTGTTTATCAAGTCTTTAGGCTGGATTCATCATTTCCTTCTTTTTTATTCCATTTAATTCTTTTCTACCATTTACACTGAATATATATTTCTAATATAGTTAAGTTCATTTGTTTGATGTAGCATCATTAGCATGCTCTAAATACATCTTCCTTTTAATAGTTTTGGCTCCAGAAATATTTACTTGTAAACTAATTTCAAAAAAAATTTGCTTTAATTTTTCATTGGTAGTTTCATAAATATTGCTTCAATTTTTGGTTGGTAGTTTCATAATATTTTGTAGCTAATACTTTTGTAATCAACATTATCTGATGTCTCAAATTTAATTTATAGAACCTGATATTCCCGTGTGCAAGGGCGATGAATTTCAGTGCAGTACTGGCGAGTGTATCAAGTTTTTCCAAAGATGTGATATGGTTGTTGATTGTCCCAATAGTGAGGATGAAAGCTTCTGTCGTAAGTTAAAAGCTATATTATAAATTTGTTTGTTTGTAAGTAAATGATTCTTATAAAACTTCTGAAATAGTAAAACACTTTGTTAAAGTAAATAATAAATATTTAAAAGTGAATTTAATAAATCTTAGTTAATAAAATATTCTTTATATAAAATCAAATTTCCTTCTAGTACAGATACTTTTACCAATGCAATGAATATAAAATCTTATTTCTGACATATAAGATATATACCATGAATTTTTGATAAAGGGAAATGAAATGCAATTCTTTTAAATGATTTTTGACTTTTAATACAATTTATGCTGAATGCTATTTAATTGAAATTGGAAATTTGTATACAAAATTTCTGACACCTGAAGCCTTTGCATTGTTATTAAGTTGATAGCCATGTGATTTTTTTTCCTACTATGGTAATTACCAAACTGCATTTCCTCTGGTGACATTTTAAATATGAGTGATATTGATAAAATCTTTCAGATTAGTATTTAATACAGTTTTAACACTTTCTTTTAGTTTCCAATCTGAAATGAAGCAAAGAATTTAATAATTTTTTTGTTATTCTAATCAATATCTTAAGATTGATACTAGTTTTCTTTGGAGGAAAAATTGTTTTTCCTGTCAATTTCTTCCCCAGTGCATATTGTTGATGTATCTGATATTTTTCAAGTGACAATATGTATGCTAATTTTTGGAAGGTGCTTTTGTCCAAGGAATGCTAATATTTTTATTGAAGAATATTTCAGTTTTGGAAGTCTGTTTTATTTTATTAAGAAGGTGTATTTTTTATTTCTTTTTAATTTTATTTGTTTATTTATTATGTTTACCGTTTTTAAGTTTGAAGTTATATATATATATATTCGATTTTTTCATGCATTTTTTTACTTTTTATTATTTTATTTGTTTGTTTTACTTTATCTGTTTTCTAAGTTGCTTGCAGTTTTTCTTTGCTCTTATTATTTGAATTCTGTCAAACTTGATTTAGAGGAAATTGAATGTGCTCCTGATGAATTTCATTGTAATGATAAGACTTGTATTGAGAGTTATCAGAGATGTGATGGAAAACCTGATTGCCCGGACAAATCTGACGAAATGAACTGCAGTAAGTTATGGAGCTTTGTAAACATTATTCACTCTGCATGTGTGTGTAATAACCCACACACCCATTCCTTAAGCACTGAACCCTTTAGAATCACCTATTGTTGTTTGTACAGACTATTAAATTTGGTTTGTATCCTTCTTTTCTTATAAAGACTTAACTTTGATTCAGTATTACAAAAACATTTTTATAATGTTACGCATTTTTGAAAGGAAATTTTTTAAATACTTAGTATGTAAATATCATGCATGGAATTATCAAAAACATTGCCATTAAAGGTAATGTCTATTTAAATCTCCTCTGATAATTATAAAAGGAGTATTGTCTTACTTCTCAGCTTTGTAGTTTGCAATCAATATGAAAGATAAATTATTTGCAATTATGATAATTTGTAAATTATCATTAAAATCTAAATGGGTAGTTTTTAGATAATTTGTTTTGCAAAATGCATTTAAAAAATATATTTCTTTAAAAACATTTTGATGATTTAAAATTTTTATAATAGGCAACTTAATGTAAAATTTTTGTAATTTACTTATATATTCCTGTAATAAACAAAATAAATTATATTTTAAATATTATATAATAATGAACTGAACATATTTAAAATATCATATATTCAGCATTTACCAAATTTTTATAAGCATTTATTCTAGTTTTTTAGCATATTTATCTAGTTGTCCTATTAATTTTCCTTCCTTCCTAAACTTTTATAGTGGTTTTCACTGATCCCACCCCACATTTTCCTTCTATAAAGATTTATGAAAACTTTACTTATGATCATGATGCACAATACTTATGCATGCAGTATATTTCTGATATTTCGAACTTTTCATTTATGTTTTTGCATATGTCTGAAAAGTTATTTTATTTTAATTGTTAAGAAAAAATTCATTTAAACTATGTTTAAAATTTTTGATACAATTTAGATGAGAAGATAAACATACCCTTTGATTAAAAACAAGTTGATGAAAGCTAGATTTTTTATTTTCATGATTTCATAATTAAAAATAAGTATTCTCATGAAGTTGAAGCAAAAAAGCAAAATGCAAATATGTACTTTTTAGTACTTTAAATGGATAAATTATTTTGGAAGTTACTTTATATAAATAATTTGGAAACTGGCTGCTTGACATACCTTTTATTGAAACTATGTTGAATCAGTTTTCAAATCTATCAAATGAAACATTTTTACAAAACTATTTTATTCTCTTTTGCTGGTATAGGGAATGGAGTTGAAGACTTATCTTAAAAATACTAAAATTTCTATAATTAATTTTGGAACAACAGATTCTTTATTAACTATCTGTGGACTTTTTATACTTATGCATTAGCAGTATTTTATCACAATTCACTTTATCTGAATTGCTTAGATTCAGAGCATTGTTCTAAATTTGCTTTAAATGTTACATAAGTTTAAATCATTAAATAAATTACATTACATTAATTCATAAAATATATGCAAATGAGATAAAATTTTTTGTGCCTTTTGTTTGACAGAGAAAACTGTTCTGTACGTATTTAAAGCCAGACTAAATGGCATGTAACATAACTGCCCAACATAATAGAAATTCCATCTTACTTCAAAACTTTGGAGATATTCCTTTACTATTTAGTTAATCATGTAAATAGCCCTTTTTGAGAATTGCTTTTTCTGCTACTTGTTGGTTACAAACCTGCATTTTATAATATATTTTAATTGATATTTTTCAAACTTATTAAGTATCCTGAAATTAAAAAATGTTAAAGGAGTAAGATTGTTAAATTAAAGAATTAAAAAAAAATAGGAGCTAGATTGTAAAAAAAACTTACCTCTGATAAATTATTTACAAAAGTAATTTATATTATGGTGGAAATGCCCATTATTTGAGGAGGTAACTTTTATGGATCAGGCAATGGACTATGATAATGACTTTTCTGTAAAAGAAATAATAATATTCAATTTTAAATTGTTGAATTCTTTGCACCAATAGGTAGCAAGCTAAATATGTTGTTAGTCATGTTACATGCAATTTAAAAGTGAATGGTTCAGTATAGAAACATAACAGAGTCGGATACCTCTCCTAAGTATTCAATAAAGCATACAATAATAATTCAGAAAAATAATTCAATTTGCAAGGTCTGATGTTAATTAAATGCAAAATTTTGTGTCAGTCCCTGGTCATCTCTAACATATTATATCTTCTATTTATATATTTAACTCGGTTAATAAACATGCATACAAAAAAATTAAGTTTGGAAATAATTTAAATAAGTAAATGTTTTTTTTTTTTACCCTGTATTTTATTTAATGATTAATTTTAAATATACACCAGAGTTTGATTAACAAAAAATTTAATTACAGTTTTGTGCTTGATATTTTTTTAGCTTTCAATTTGGCAATTCTGATCATTAATTTTTTTTTTTTTTTAAGCTGGAGTTGTTTGTCCTCCTGGTACCTTCCGCTGTGATAATGGCAGTTGTATTGATTTGGTCTATAGATGCGATGGGCGTAATGATTGCCCAGATAGGTCTGGTGCTGATGAGAAAGGTTGCCGTAAGTATTTATTTGGATTTTGATATTTCATATATTATATATTTGAGGGGTTAAAATGTTAAGCTTTAGTTTTTATTTATTTATCTCACAAATATATTTGTCTTATATTCTTTTGTGATACATTAATTTATAATAATTTTGCTATTCTGCCTTTCTAGATATATATATATGTGAAAAATATTTTTACAGAGCTGGCAGAACAGTTTTAACATGCAAGTTAATATTACTTAATTTTATTTCTCATTTGATCAATAACTTTCATAATTCATTTATTAGATTCAATAATCATCGAGAATGCAACCATTTCATTATGATGGATTAAAAAAGATTTAATTTTTATCGGTTCTTAAAACCAGAAGAGAAGAATAAATTTTGCTCTTCATGAGAAAATTCTTGAATTCATTACTGCTGATAATTTTTCACCAACCGAAGCGATAGGCTCTGAATCGACAAAATGTAGAAATTTGGAAGTATGTCAATATATTCTCCCTGCTACTGTGTTTAAAAATTCAGTGTCAACATGTGCTGAAGAAAAAAATAAGTAAAAACAAAATTTAAATACTGACTAATTGTGATTATCAGAAGGATTTGCTTTATATATTTTTAGCCATGTATAGTTATTAAATCTTAAAATATATATATATCTATATTCAATTTAGAAAAAATATTTGATCACTTTTTTTCCTCTATTTGGAAATAGTAATTTCAATGTCCTTTAATAGAAATATTATAGTTATAAAATTAGAAAATGATTATTAGTGCATGTTTTAATGGTGCACTAAAACTAGTTTAAACTTTTTATCGTATTTTTTATTCTTTGGTTATTGAATTAGTTCATAATTCTTAAGGGTATTTTGGTTATAATTTTTCTTCTCCGTGAAAAAAATTAAAATATCAGACATAACATAAAATGCATATTTTAGGTATTTACCAATGTCTTGTGATTATTTATGTATATGGATAACTAGTAAATTAATTTTTTTTTTAACTTTTATTTTCAGCTTGCACTTCATCACAATGGCAGTGTGACTTTGGACAGTGTTTGGATCGTAGCAAATTGTGTGATGGTATTGTAGACTGCCCAGATGATAATTCAGATGAAAGAGATTGTGGTAAGCATCTTCCTGAATTAACTCTAATTCTTGAATTTAAATTTATGTAAATTGAAATATATTTTCTAAAATAAGTATTGTTGTATAAATCTCGATATTATCCTATAGATTATTTAAATGATATAAATGTGTTTATAATTTGTATATATTTTTTATTTTGTGATACAAATAAAAAAAATTCATAATTTATTTTGACTTTAGGGATTCCAGGTTGCTCTCCTGATAAGTTCCGTTGTAGTGATGGCACCTGTATTCCTGCAGAAAACAAATGCAATGGTCGTCGAGAATGTAGAGATGGATCTGATGAAAGAAACTGCCGTATGTTGATGCTTTTTACTAGAATAACTAAGCTATTTTTACTTTTTGAATATTTAATTACTTTTGATTGAAATTTTAAGGTTTTAGATATTGCTAGCAGATTTATTATAGTATTTATTGTAAAATAACTATTTTGTTACTATAACCTATAGGAAAATTTTACTTCTTATAAATTTTAAATTTTAGACATTTTATCTAACTTAAAAAAAGAAAAAAAGTTTATTTGAAAGAGGCAGCAGAAGATATTTTTAGTATAAATGTTACAAAATTTTAATAAAAATCGATTGCAGAATAAAGAAAGTGCTCATGTATGATTGCTAGAGTAGCTATAGTTATTTGTGAATTGTTCATTTATTGAAAAACCTCTTTCCATAATATAAGTGAGTACTTAATTGCATTGAATTTTTTTGTGTGTAAAATAGCGGTTACTATTTAATTTATAATATCTTTTTTTTATCTTTTATGCTAAAGGTAGGAGGAGACCAGGTAAGACTTTTAATTGAGAAATTTGTTTAATAAAAAATTATTTGTAATCTTCAAATATATTACGGATAGGATTCATTTTTACTTTCAACTTTTGCAGTGATGAAAATATTGCGATTTCTGATCATGTTACATGAATTTAGAAATAAAGTTCCTAGGATTTAAAAAAAAATATTTTGCCTTGAAAAACATTGAAATATCTTGTATGATTTTTCAAATACATTTTTTTAATAGCGGAATATCTTTTATAATTACTTTATTATCATTTAATGACACTTTATTTTAATTTAGAATTTTTATGATTATATGCTTTCTTATTTTGATTAATATAGTTTATTTGTAGTAGGTTATTGCTGATTTGTCTTTATTTCCTCTGCTAATGTCCCTTCTTTTGAAAAAAAAGTTAAGAGTAAAAATATACAATAATTTGTTTCTTGATTTATTTCTAATTACGAAGAATAAGTTAATAATAGTTTTTTCAAATTAATATGATGTCATTAAGCATGTATGCAATTTTTTTTTTAATGTGCTGCTATCAGGGAAACCACATAAGCGTAAGTTGTCCTATTTCTTGACTTTACTATTGATATATTTGTATTAATTTTTATTTACATTTGATATTAATTTATTTTTGTAGCTTGCCCATCTGATAAATTTATGTGCGAGAACAAATTCTGCATTGATTTAAGAAGACGATGCGATGGATATAATGACTGTCAAGATAGTTCTGATGAGAAAGATTGTCGTAAGTTTTTAGATTATGCCTCATTTATGATAATGTTTTCTAATTTTTCATTTATTATTTAAGTTGATAAAAACTGATTATGTTTAATATGCGGTAAAATTTTTGTTTTTAGCTGGTGAATGTGAAGCAGGTCAATTTAGATGTGCTGATGGTAAAAGTTGTATTCCAGCATCTGCTCATTGTGATAGAAAGTATGACTGTCAAGATGGTTCAGATGAAATAGACTGCCGTGAGTAACTTAATTTTTTTTTTATCAAATATGTATAATTATTGATTTTTTTTGTATTGTCTGAATGCTTTAATTCTGATGATTATTTATGTCTGAATTCTTATAACAGAAATTTAATTCTCTAGTGTTCTGTACTAACTTTATTTATTGATATGTTCAATATATATGCATTTTTTTTCTATATGAAAACCTATTAATGAAACCTATTCAAGGAAACATTCGAATACTTCAAGAGTTTTTCCATTATCTAAATGCATCTGCAGCATTTTTTTTAAGTTAAGAGTCAGTCTGAATCATCATTAGCAATATAAAAATAGGGATTTTACATTGCTTTTAACCTCTTTGTCGTCTATAATGCATCTAGCGTGTTCAAGTGAAACTTCTGCAGGGTGGCCGTAATATGCTTCAAATATTCTTCTACATCTTAAAACTTTTAAATGTTTAAAATGCTTTGTAAATGTTTACTTGAGTTTTTGTTTTCGTTTGTTCTAATGCGATGAAAAGCAGAGGACCGCTGTTGAGAAATTGTCGCAGACAGGAGAGGACGTCGAAAGGTTAATGAAATGATATTTATTTCTATCAAAAGTATAATGTTTGAAAAGCATGTTAAAGAAAAATAACAGGAAATAATTCTGCTGTACTTGAATGTACTGAAATATTCTGAATTCATCTTTGAAGATTTTAAATGTTTAACTTCTTAAAATACAATTATTTGCTTATTTTGGAGTCATAGATATTGGGTACAAATTTCTCAATTACTGACTGTCTGTGTTATAATTACTGAGTTAATATATTTTTGAAAGTTTAGAATTAATATCGCTTCTGATCTAAGAAAAGAAAATGGAATTATTTTTGTATAGGTAGGCCTACCACTCAGTGTCGTTTTGATCAGTATCGATGCAGTGACGGCATGTGTTTGAATATTGCTCAGAGATGTGATGGTAACATAGATTGCTCTGGAGGAGAAGATGAATCTGGTTGTGGTTAGTATTTTTAATTTTCTTATTTTGAATTTATATGTATTTTATTAATCTGAAACAGTGCATTAACTGTCTTTCAAAATTTTATATATTTAATTGTTATTTGAAACATATTGATGACAGGATATCATTTGGAATTTTTCTCTATTTGTATATCCATCCAAATGATAGTGCTTTGCTGCATCAGGGAATTGCAAATTAGCTTAAATTGTTTTTTATGATTTATAAGAATTTATGTAGCATTTTTGCTCAATCGGACAGTTCTCTTTTATATGCCTGCATTTAATACGGCTGGAAGTGGTAATTGATGAGGGGAGAAAAAAGTTTTCTTTTTATTAATGTGCCTTACTTTATAGTTAAAATGTTAGTGCTGTTATGGATTGTATGTTTATGTCCAGTGTATTCTATTCTGTTACCGAATTATAATTTATTTATACTTTGCTAGGTTTCTAGAACTAATATGGATTTTATCTTAATCTTGTTTGCTTTTATTGTTATGTAATTGTAAATAATTATTACTTTGTTAAACGATGGCTCATTGTGTAGCTTGTATTTAGTAACAATAACAATTAACATTGATCTTATATATGCTTTGTAGGAACCTGCCCTGAAAATCAATTCCGTTGTAGTGATGGCTCTTGCATCAATATCAAAATGAGATGTAATGGGGCATTTGATTGTAGAGATGGCTCAGATGAAAATAACTGTGGTATGTGTAGCAAATATCATTTCATACTAATTACAATAATTTTTTAAAGTCTTTATCTATGTTAGTATTATATAAAAATTATTTTATTTCAGAAATTAAGCCTGTCTGCCGTATTACGGACTTTACCTGTCGGGATGGCACTTGTGTTAATCAGACTATCAAATGTGATGGTATTGTGCATTGTCAAGATGGTGATGATGAAAGCATTTGTAGTAAGTGTTTTGTTTCTTTTTTAAAATTTATGAATTTTGTACTACAAATAGGAACTTGACTGAGAAGTTTATTGAACCATTTAAAAGTACTATTGATTAATTCCTTTTGCAGTTAATGGAAAATGGATTGTCTTGTAATTGGTATTATAAAATTTTTAGTTCAGGTTGGATTTTATGCATTAAATATTATATATATATTGCATTGAATATGAGCATATTGCACATATGAATATATTGAGTATGAATATATGTTGTATTATAAATTATATTTACATATATAATCAAATTTTAATTTCATTCATTTATAATATAAATAATTTCAATTCTAGTTTGAATTCTGCTATTGATTATAAGCAGTAACAGATTTTTCCACCAGATAGTTACCTAAGGTTACTAGGTTGAAATGGGGGGAGGCTTGAATTAGGAAGTTATGTTAAAAAGCTAATAGCTTACCTGCCAAACAAATAAATGCTACAGTACTAAACTGTTTATAAACAGGAAACATTTACTTTAATATTATTGCATACAAACTTAAATTTCATACAATTATAAATTATAATAAGTACATAATTATAAATTATAATAAGTAAATAAATGTAAAAATGTATGCATTTTCTCTCAAAAATTACTTATTCTATTTTACAAAACATTGAACTCGGCATTTGCACTGAAAATACATGCATTTTTACAATCTTGCTAAAAATTTTAAAATAAATCCTAGCTGATTTCTTTAAGTTCAAAATATGTGGAAATTGAAACTAAATAGACAAATATATTAATAAAAAAGCCTTATATTATACACTGCTTAGGGCCACAATATATCTAAAAACATTACTAGTTAGGGTTTGTAATGTTCAGAAAACCTATTATTTTGCTATATCATATAATTATATTCTCCTTTTTTTAAAAAGTGTAAATTGAAGAATTACTCATCTTTGAAATGAGGCTTTAAAATGAGAATGATTATTTATTACTGAATGGTTTTAGGCCGTTGTGGTGTTGGTGAATATGTATGCAACAATGGTCAATGTATTGAATCAAGGCAGAGGTGTGATGGTCGAAGTCATTGCCCCAATGGAGAAGATGAAGCTGATTGCCCAGGTATGTACAATTAAATTTCCTTTCTTATTTTTAAGGTTGTCTTTCTTAAAACCTTTTCTCTGATTTCTACATTTATTTATGTTTCAGTTGAGTGTCAGCCAGGTCAATTCCGATGTAAAAATGGACAGTGCATTGATGAACGGCGAAAATGTGATGGAAGATCAGATTGTGCTGATAGTTCGGATGAGCTGGACTGTGGTAAATATATATATATATATATATATATATATATATATATATATATATAT
>JAPMOR010017131.1:86541-200707 GCA_026543865.1 Argiope aurantia
ATATATATATATATATATATATATATATATATATATATATATATATTTCTTTTGAATACAAAATTGTTATTATGTATATGCATTAAGATTGTAAGTTTAAAAATGATAGTGTTTCTTGTGTATTATTAGTAAAATTTGTTTCATAATTTCCTGATTATTTATTGAAAGATAATATTAATTTTCATTTGAACAAATCATGACATAATTGGAATTGCAATAAAATATTTTTTATCATACCAAATTCCATTGTCTTAAGCTTAATTTGAAGGTCTGTTGATAGTGAAAGATAAATATTTGATTATATTACTTTGTCTTAAATTGATAGTGATTGTGTATTTTGTTAAATTATATGCAATCCAATAATTATGTTTTAGAGTGTTTGTGTTTTGAATGCTTAAAATGTATTTATATTTCAGGAGTTTGTAAACCTGGAGATGTGATTTGTCGGGATGGTAGCTGTGTAGATGTTTCAAAACGCTGTGATGGCAATAGAGATTGTAGTGAAGGCATTGATGAAGAAAATTGTGGTATGCATCTCGCATATTATTTATCATCTATGTTTATGCATTCATGATTAAAATTTATTTATTATTATATAAAAATATTTATATAAGCATTTAAAATATTTTTAGAATGTCAGGCAAATGAATTTAGATGTGGAGAGGGAATATGTATTAGTGAAAGGAGGAGATGTGATGGTTACCCTGATTGTAGAGACCGATCAGATGAAGCTAACTGTGGTGAGTGTAAATTTGATAAATTTGGAAGATTTTAAGCGATAATTCTTTTCTTTTCAATTTCAATATTTTAAAAATATTTTTTGAAATGATTTTTTATACATTCTTTAAAATCTAAAATTGCTAAATTAAAAATTTTTGGCATATTTATAAATATTAATAAAATATTAGTCTTACAGATATTTTGTAGTGATTTTATGCTTTGATAAAGACCATAATTTAAATGGTATTATATGTTTATGAAAAGAGACTCTGTATTCCATTTTGCAGAAATAATTATCTTAAAGTTTTGCTTCATTCTTGTAACTTTGTTGAAGTCATTCAAAACATTAATTAGTTAAGGCTATGTTATTCTTTTTGTTATTGATTGAGATTGTTTGAACTTTTATGCAATAATTTTTTAATCATAAATTATTTTAGAAAAATGTGCTGAAAACATGTTTAGATGTGGTGATGGAACTTGCATTGACTTAAGACGCCGTTGTGACAGCAGGCGAGATTGTTTTGACAATTCGGATGAAGAAAATTGTGGTAAGTAATTATTATGCATTTCATGCTCGATGGTGAATTAAATAAGTTTGTGGAGGTTTCTACAATTAAGGACTTCTCTCGTTTTGAAATATCTATAGAAATATTCATCTGTATCGCATAAAGTAGGAAATTATTGAATTGTAAAAAATTTGAGATATCAATAAACAGTCCATTTCTCAATTGGATTTCATTGAAAGATACATGAAGATACATAAGTTGAGAGAAATGGCAAATACTACTCGTCTTTGTATGCTGGAATCTCTCTACCGTGGCCACTTTTCCTTCCTAGTAAAATTGCTCACTTTGAAGACATTTTATTTCTGGGAGACAGAATACATATTGACACATATAATTATTCATTTATTTAAAAAACAAAACAAACTAGAATTTAAATTTGCTTTTATCACACTTTTATTTCAAAAATGCCTTTTATTCAATTTTATATTTTTTATTGGGCAGTAAATCCTCTACTTCTTTGTTGATTGTAGTTAGTAAGATCAGCAGTAATATTTTCAAATGTTTTCCAAAGTAGGTTGGGTTATTGACTTTGTTTATTTGTGTTCTTCTGAGGTTGAAAAATTGGATCTGCTTTCCAATTTGCAAGGGTCATACTGATGAGAAACTTCTGTAAACATAGGAAAACTCATTTGGTCATCATTCAGAATTCAAAAATTTATGCTTGTGTTGAAAATGGGTTTCTGTTTTGTATTTAGTAACTATGAATCCTTCATCTTCGGTAGAGTACAAAGTTAATTTTTCTCTCTGCATTGAGAAAGGGTAATTAATTTCTATCAGATTTTCAATTTTATTTTTCAGTATATGCACTTTATATTCTTCTTTCTGACTGATGAATCCTCCACCCTCACTAGAGTACAAAATAAATTTTCCTCTCTGCATTGAGGAAGGAGTTATTAGTTTTTATATTAGATTTCTTATTTCATTTTTTCAGTATATGCATTTTATGTTCTCCTTTCTGACTCATGAATCCTCCATCCTCAGTAGAGTACAAAATAAATTTTCCTATCTGCATTGAGGAAGGGGTCATTAGTTTCTATTAGATTTCTGATTTAATTTTTTCAGTACATGCACTTTATATTCTCCTTTCCGACTCAAGGTCAGAAGTTGCTATTTTAACATTATATCAATTGAATCAAAATTGCTGTGCCGAACAAATTGTGAGGGTGGAAATTCAGCTTTGAATTCTGTGATTTTTAAGGGACATGACATGACCTCTTCACAAAATTTTACTGTATTATAATTTCACTAATTTTAAAAAAATTGTTTAAGAGATGCGACATTACAAGTTAGTTTATTTGATTAAAAAGAACCAAGAACGAAACTGAATGACTTGAAGTTGCCAAATATATTATTCTGGATGGTAAAAGAGACATTTTGTGCAGAATTTGTCGATTTAGAGAAACTGTAACATTAAATTTCATTTAAGGTTTTAAAAAATATTTGGAATTGCAGGATCATTAGCAGAAAGATACATATTAACAATTCATTATATAAGATATATGTTAACAGTTAACATTTGAGCTAAGAATTTTTTTAAGAATTTAATGGTCATAATCTCTTGATGAAATTATTTATAGTCTTCATTAATATGATATTATGACACATTAGTGAAAAAGATCTCCTAATTAGGTGTGCATAAATGACAGCAAGTCTGATCACTGGTTTATTGTGGAGGTTCTTATTTTTAAATATATAATATTGAACAAGGGATATTAACTATTAAGATGTCTTTGAAGATTTGGTTTGGCTTGATTTCATTTGATTGAATTTCTCTTGCTATTTATTATTGTGGATTGCATTTTGCCTTTGTTTTTTCTTTATTATTGTATATACTTTGCTGTAATTTTTTAAAATTTTTATTTTAGAGGCTAAAACTTGCAGTCCTGAAGAATTCAGGTGTAATAATGGTGAATGCATTGCCATCTCGCTTAAATGTGATAGGAAATATGATTGCAGAGATGGGTCTGATGAGTTTAGTTGTGGTATGGAGCTTAAGCTGCTTATTTATTGTTTATACATTTGTGTTGCTTTGCTTTTTCATTATTTATTGCTTGGCAAAATATAAAATCACTTTTATTTTGATTATAAAATTGATTGAAAAAAAATTAGAAATGTAAAAATTATTATAATTTTAAAAATAATGTATATAAGGTGTATATAATTATTAAAAAAATGCTTATTCTGTTGTATAATACTGGAAATGTTAAATTCTGTTTTGCTTTTAAACTGTTTAGATTTAAATATTTGTTAAGAAATTTAAAAAATATTAATACTGAAATATACTATTAGGAATTTTGATACTTTAAACTTTGTGTATTAAAAATATCACTAAATTGGGAAGAACTAAGAACTTCTACAATGAATCAACATGTATTAATACAATCTGACATTCTTTATTTGTTAAATCTTATTAATTTGTAATATTTGGAATAAGATTTTAATAATTTTTACTAAACGGGCTGCTTTTTTAAAATTGTAAGCGTTTAATTATAGTTCTTCATAGTCATGTCATTCATCAGCTACAAAACTTAGTCTATAATTTGATAGCATATATTTTATTTTACTTTTTGCATATACTTTTATTTTTTGTTTGCATGAATGTTTGCTTATTCCTTTAGAGCCAAAAGCTTGCCAACCTGATGAATTCAGGTGTAGTGATGGTCAATGTATACAGAGCAGTCTGAAATGTAATAGACAATATGATTGTAGGGATGGGTCTGATGAATTAGATTGTGGTAGGTTTTAATTTATCACCCTCTTTTTAAAATTCCTTTTATTTTGCATCGTGTTCTATTTATAGCTCCATTTGTCTATGTATTAGATGAAAAGTTTCTGTTAACAAAATATTGATCTTTATAATACGATACATTTTATTTTTGTAAAATATGAGTGTGTATCAATTTTATCTTTGTTTTGTGCATGGTGATATTGCTTGAAATTCCAGAGTCCATAACATAGAAATTTGTAACACGTTTTTTGTTAAAATCTCAAACTGTTTTAAATTTCTTCAGATAACGTTTTTATGCCTTTTTGAAATATCACATTAATCTCTTAAATTTACCATCATATATGCTTTTGGAACTAAATATCTACATAAGAATTTTGATCGCCTTGACATTTTTATTGACATATTTTTATTCACACATTATACATTTTATTAACTCATTATTGTAATTAACCAAGAATTTTTTTTAAAAAAATGAAATTTTTGACAATATTTATTTGCTATGCATATAGTCATCAAAATGGAAATTTAAAAGTATTTAACTGAATAAAATTAAATTTATTGCTATGTTAAATTTATTTGAATATTGCTATCTAGTAATATAATGCTTTTAAAAAATTAATTTTAATTTAAATTAATTTTATTCAAATTATTTAAGTTTGCGCGAATCATAGACTAGATGTTTTCATAAAAAAAATGAAAATTTTTTTTCAATATATTTAAATTGATTTGTAAAATAATAATCAAAATTATATTCTCAATCCTGAAGATTAGTATATTGATCTAATACATGTTTGCATGCATACTTATTTTATTTAAAAAATTATAAAAAATATTATGGTGAATTCTTCTATATATCAATATTTTATTTTTCATCTAAAAAATAAATTAAAATTCTGTTTTGTTAGCATGGTTTAAGTCTGATGTTGAAATTAACTCTTTGAATAATAATAGGACTTCAAAGCTGCTGCAAGATAAAGTATTTCTGTTGAATAAATTCTTCCTGATTGTTTGTATAGTTGTGAAAGGTAGTATTTGAAATTAAATTAAAAAAAAATTGTAACTATAGGTTTTCTTCTGAAGTTATAAAATATAATGCATATGTAAAAGTTTTCTCTATCTCTACTTTTGCTTGTTTTCTTTTTTATGCATTCTTTTTATTCAGTTATTTTTTATTAATATAAATTTTTATTTATTTTTAGAATGTTTTAATGATGCAGCAGAATTGCATGTAATTTGCATTTATGATTTAGACTGCATGAGCATGTATTTTTTGTAGCAATTTTTTAAAAAAATATGCATGTATAATATTTTCATTTGTAGTTTCTCTTTATTTGTCTGAATAGTATATTTTACTCGTATATGATAATAATGTAGATTGCATGATTGCATGTGCAAATAATTTTTAATACTTTTTTAAAGCTGCATGTATTATATTTTCATCTGTAGTTTCTATTTATCTGTAGCATCTGTGACATGTAGTGCTAATCAATTCCGCTGTCGTAGTGGAGAATGTATTGATATTGCTCTAAAATGTGATCGAAAGTATGATTGTAGGGATGGCACTGATGAGTTTAATTGTGGTATGACCTATTCTGTTTTATTTATTTAAAAAGTTAATTTCTTTCTTGGCTTTAGATTTTAATTTTTTTCTGCTTTCTACGCTTTTATAGTCGCTGAAGCATGCAGAGCTAATCAGTTCCGTTGTACAAATGGTCAGTGCATAGATTCAAGCTTGAAATGTGATCGAAAATATGATTGTTCTGATGGTTCGGATGAAACTAGCTGTGGTGCGTTACAGAGTTCTGTTTCTAGACTATACAACACCTTTAAATATAATAAATTCCATCTTCATTTCTTACAAGCGTTGATATTTGTAGTTTTCAAATATTATTATTATTCAAAGTATAAGTTACTATATTCAAAGTTCTTAATTTACATGGAAAATATTAATAAGTTACTATCATATTTGCAATAAAATATTCAATTATTTGACAAATTTTTTTAGTCATTAATGTTAATAATGCTCAAGTGTTATTTTTAAAGCTCGTTGTCAACCATCCGAGTTCCAGTGTGGAGATGGATCTTGTGTAGAATCTCAAGTACGTTGTGATGGTCGTAACGACTGCCCTGATCGCTCTGATGAAAAGGATTGTGGTTAGTTGATTGAGTTTTTAAAAATTTTTAAGACAGACTTTTCCTCTCTGAATTTTTATATTTCTATTGTTTTTCCAGTTTTGATGCTTTTTGACATCCTATTTTTTGATGTAAATTATTTGTAAGTAGTTTAATGAGGGATGGATAAAAAAGTTTAAATATTCTTTATACCATGAGAATAATTCCTTTGCTTGTTTTTCCAAAATCAGTTGTGCGATGTATGGGATGAGAAAGGGCAAAAATTTGACCCCTGTTTGCTGTTTTTTCACTACTTCACTGCTATTTGTTATCCAACAGTCTTGTATCAATCCTTAATTAGTGAACTTATATTTTATGAAAGTGGTATAGTTACAGTTATAATTACAGTTTTCTTATTGTTTATGTCCCTAAAGATCATCATGAAAATTTGGATATCATAAGTTTTTTCCCCCCTTCAAATTTCTAAAAATAATACGAAAAATATCAGGAATTTCATTGATTCAGAATGGTTCATTTTAAATTACAGAATTAATTATTCTTTTATTTAGTACATTCTTTTACACTTTACTTAATTTCTTAGTACATTCTTTTTAATTAACTTCTTTATATGTACTCATATCTGCCAGGTGGAAGGGAGTTTTTTTTTTTGTATCAAAATTATATATTTATTTTTTACAAATTTCGGAAAAAAATCTTAATTTACTTGATGGCAAATATTATCTTAAAATCTAGAAGAGGAATAATATAAACTTATAACATTTATATTTAATTTATTAGTTTTGTTACCTCAGAATTTTTTTTAGAAAATAATTATTATTCAAACATTTATTTAATTTCTCTTTTTATTTATAGGTTGTACACCTACACAATTCCAGTGCAACAATGGTGAATGTGTGGATAGTAGATCACGTTGTGATGGTATACCCGATTGTAATGATGGATCTGATGAGAGAGACTGCCGTAAGCAATGTTGTTTTGAAAAAGTTATTTGAGGTGGTTGGAATTTAATTGTAGTTGAAATGCTACTACAATATGATTACTTGATTTTTTATATTATTTAACCTCTTGCTCAACCTCCTTATTTGTATGGAAGAAATATCAATGAATGATTACTTGCCATAATTACTACTAATGATTTTTCTATTTTCTACTAACTGTTCTATTTTCATGCATGATATAATTGCCTTGTTCTAAATTCTTTTCTTATTAACATTCTCTTCTAATTTTTAATCGGCTGCCTTTCAAACAGAGGAATGTGATACTGATGAGTTTAGGTGTGGGGATGGCAAATGTATCTATGATATATTCCGATGTGATGGCTTATATGATTGCGCAGATTATTCTGATGAACAGGAATGTGGTAATTTTCTTTAGATTTTATAAATGTTTCATATATAATTCATCATTATAACCATAATTATCTAGATTTTTCAAATAAATTGCACATAATTAAGCAATAAAATTTTTTAATTCTCATGGTAGTGTTATTACAAACATTACTTCTTTATACTTCCTGATGCAAGGTTTCTAAAATTAAAACATGCTACGTTCTCAGTTTGGAAAGTGAAGGATTAAATTATAATTCTTAATTGACAAAAGAATCTTTTTCCATTATCGTTGGATTTTTAATAATGAAATTGAAATATTCTAAAAAAATTAAAACTAATTTAAAGCATTGGAAATTGAATATACTCTAAAAATGTTTCTGTATTGTTTTAATGGATAATAACATCAAGTAGCATTAAATGGAGTTTTACATTGGCAAATGTTAATTTAAAAATTTAATTTTTTTATTTTAATTAATTTCTTAAATGTCATACTGAATTTTATTCAATTGTCAATCAAGTAAAAACTTTAAAATACCTAATAAGCAAAAAAAAAAAAAAAAAACCTCATTGTAAACTGGTTAGGTGCGATTATAATTAACATTCTAAATTAATTGTATACTTATGAAATGCCTATAATCTACAGAATTATATGCGATATTCTTTGGTATAAAGCTATATGTGAACAGCTGTATATACTAATAAAACAATATGCTTTCAGTTATTAAAACTGCTACCTTTCTTTTTTATAGATATTTTGAAAAAAAAAAGTTTTTTACTTTTTGTTTTTTGTGCACAGTCCATTTTGAGCAAGTAATTAATGGTAATCGCACTCTAATTACAATAATGATAAATCTGCTGTTATTATTAAAATTATATCTGATACAACTTTTTTAAAAATGTGTACTTAAATAAATAAAATTATACCGATTTTTCATAAGTACATTTATTTATAATATCTTTTCAAAATATTTGGCTAAAAGAAATTGAAGTAGTATATCGTAAATAATAATAATTTTTTATAATAATTTTTCTGGGACAGATCTTCTAAATATTGTTGAATTTCTTTATTCCTAAATTATATCAGATTAAATCATCCAAATATATATTGATTTTGCGATAAATGAATATCAAAAAGGAAAAATAACTTTTACAGATTTTCAAAATAACACTTTACATCATATTGAGCAAATTCATTTATGCTATCTTGCTATATAAAAGTCATCTACCTTATATAAAAATGTTGAAATTTTAAATCTAAATAATGCTTGTACTTCATTTCTTTTTTTCCCTATTAATCTAATAACATAATATTGCATGCATAATACTGTTTTCTTTCCCATTACTATTTTTAACAACTCTGCTCTTTTTGCATCGCATTTTATTCATAGAAACTCGGCTTTGCCGACCTTCTCAATTTCGCTGTGTGACTGGTTTATGTATTGATAGAGCAAAATACTGTGATGGCCTGCCTGATTGTCCTGACAGATCTGATGAATTGGATTGTCGTATGTAGAAATTAGTATAGTTATTAATGCACCAAAAGCTTTGATTTACACAGACTTTGTTTCACAATTTTGACTTATGTTTGAATAAATTTGTAAGAATTTCTATTAGCATAGTGCTTAAATATTAGTTTGACAAGATCAGTCAAATAAAAAAAAAGCAAAAAAGTGTAAAAAATATAAGATTTTTTTTATATATTTATTTCAAACTAGGTGCTACTATGTAGCTGAAAATAGTAATTAAAGAAAATCTCCGTAACATATCGTATTTATTCTACAGAGCAGCAAAAATGCATAGGTAACAAAATTCGGCCAAAAACATACACAAGAATAGAACTTGCTATAAACAACCGTATGTAAGTAGCAAATTGGTAATAAACAACCGTAACAGTACAAAGCACCCAGAGGGAACTCGCAGCTATACACAGAAGCTCAATCAGTTAACTGACTGACTTCAGTCCTGACTCCTGCTTTTTTAAAAATAATATTTGTGACAGAAAAAGGAAAGTGTTAAAAAGATAGACATAATGTGTGTCCTTATGGTGCTGTGTCAAAATTTTTGCTGTGTTTGAAATCCGATTTTGTCACCAATTTCAGAATCTCTTATCTGGTATATATATATATTCAGGATTTGTTGGAAGTATCTGTACAACTTCCTTATCTTGAAAGTCAGTATGCAGGGAAGCAATATTAAAATTCTTAACTGTATATTTGCATCAAGCAATGTATATAAAATGAATTGATGTAGGTTAAATAATGTACTATCAGTAGCATACCTGTAAGCCAGGAAAATTAGTAAACACCATAGGCCTGTGCGAGACAGGAATGAAAGTTTAAAATGTTCACTTCTAACTTAATAATTTATTTTTAATTTCAAAATAAATAAATAAAAATTGTTAAATGAGATATAAATAACCATTGAATTATTTCATTTCTTCAATATTTTAAAATCAGCTGAAAATATCTTAAAATGATTGATTTAAAAAAAACAACTGACAATTAAAATAAATTAAATTCTTATAACTAATGATAGTGATAATTTTAATTTATAATGGAGTCGCACATAAAAATTCAACAGGCATACCATACCTTCTAATTATTCTACTGTTAGCAGTATTTAGTTTTCACTTAAAGGATGGGGAGAATGAAATGTGCTGCTTATAATTAAAGATAGAACAGAATTAATGTATTCTTAATTGCTGTTTTAATGAATTATGCAATGTATATATTAGTTCTTACTTAAAATAACTCTTAATCTCCGATTTCTTTAACTTTTTGTTTTAACTTCCTGATTTATACAAATCAATATTTCCTTTACTACTATACTCATACCATCATCTTTAAACATAGGAAGGATGCAGAGATCTGCTAATTTATATAATGATGTTTTGTATGTGTCTGTTATATTCAGAATGAAATGTGGATTCACATTTCATAATTTCAATTCTTATGTCATTTTTGTGAAACCAATCAGCTGTGTAAATCAAGAAAGGTGTATAAAGAAATTATGTAGTTAGTTTTTATACATATTTTTGCTTATTAAAAGTAATGCAGTTTTCATTCCTAGGTTTAGATAGAGCACCTTGTAAAAAAAATGATGGAACACTTTAAAAAAAAAATTTTTTTTTGAACAAAAGATGCTTAGTAAAAATATTAAAATTATATTTGTTATATAATATTTTAGCATATTAATTTTTTGTAAATATCAAGCTTTTTAGTTTATAAAATAGTTAGAACTCTCTTCCTTTATTTTCTGTGATAGTATCATTGAATATAAAATTATACTGTTTATTAATCTTTTTTATTGAAAAAAATGCATATTTCTAATATGTATTTTTAATATAATTTTACATTTATATTGAAAAAAAAACTAATCTTATAATACATAAGGTTTTAATAAAATTATTTCCAAAATACTTTCTAAAATATTAATATTTTATGTATCTTGTTTTGGCTTTATTAGATGAAGATATGTCATTACCTTTTTTACGAATACCTTCAGATATGTAATTTGCAGCACTTAACAACAGAAGTTACATTTATTTCTCTTAGTATTGTAATTAATTTATATGCTTTCTTTCATTTTCTTCTTGCATTTTTGAAAGAATTTAGTGATATTTTTAAAAATTTTTATTTTTTAATAGGGGCCTGTCAGGCTGGAGGTTATGTTTGTGCAAATGGACAATGTATTGAGCGTTATCAAAGATGTGATGGTACCTTTGATTGCAGTGATTATTCTGATGAATCTGATTGTGGTAAGTGTACTTTTTTAATAATTAGTTAATAACCTTAAGGATACTCTGTTGTAACAAAAGCACAAGTTATTTTTGATTATCTTATATTTAAAATTCTTGTTTTAAAGGAATATTTTTTTTGTAAATGGTACTCCTTTTTATTTGCTTTTTTAAGTAAAATTAAAAAATTTTTTTGTCATGTCTATGACATAGCCGAATCAAATGTATCCATGAGTCCTGATTACTGCTTCTGCAATTTGCTTGATGTTATCGTCATACAGGTCTGTCAATGACGGCAAGACTCCCATTTCTCTCAGATTAACACTCGTAGCTGGACACTCAAAGATGTGGCATGGTGTCAGCTGCGTATCTGGGCAGTTATCACAGTTCCTGTAGACTCTCCTGCTCTCTCTCTCTTTATTAATTTTAATACTTATTTAAAAACCAATTTAATCTATAATTTCATTAAATGTTTCAGATGAATTCTGTGACTCAACTTTGAAAATTTAAATTTTCCCTGTTAAAAATTAACAAAGTTGCACACTTATTTAAATTTATCAAAATGCTATTATATAAGCAATCAGTACCAGTTTAAAAGCATTTTTAAAATTAAATAAGTTGAAAACTTCTGCCATTTCATCATACTGCTCTAGCATCTGTAAGTTTCTTGCCTATCAAGAAATCATTGTCATTTTTAATAGATAATTTTTTTAATGTCTCATGGCTATGAAATGTCAGAGTATGTTTTTTTTATTAAAAATATGGTATGATATTACTATAGGCTTTAGAAACGGAAACTAAATTCATCATTATACTTTCATTCTATGACAACTGTACCAGTCTATTAAAAAACATGAGTTTAGTTCTTTTCGATTTTAACCTAATGCTTAATGCATATGCATTTCCTTAATATTTTTCTGATTATATAAATTTCTTTATAGCACCTGAAGGAGGAATCAACATCAAGGTATATCCTGAAAGGCAGAGTATCAGACAAGGTAAAAGCTCATGCAATGTCCATATTATTAAATAAACGTTTTAACAGTTTGCAGATGGATTTAATTTTCCATAGTTAAATCTAGTCTGAACAACTGCAACTGTTTCATATTTCTATCACATAATTGAGATTACAGTTTCAGATAAAAGTTTTCCTATTATTTTAATTATACATTTTTTTAATAGGACTCCTTTCCCGTACATTTGAAATGAGATTTTTATAAAAAGTTATTTTAAAAAACATGTATATTTTACACAAGTTAAGCTTGGTATGTTTAAATGCTATTATTTCTTCTTGTGGATCTAATAAACTTCTGTACTTCATGAAACTGAAACTGAATTTTTGATTTTCTGTATTTTATATAACCATGATAACTTGTGTATATAAAGCAGTTGCTAAGTGTTCACAATATTGAATTTTTGTGCTGCTTTTGTTTTAAAAAACATTTTTCAAACAAGATGATTCAATTTGCAACATTTTTGTGAGTGAAACTAAAAACAGTATTTAGTTATTTAATGCCCCAGAGGTTTGTCAAGTTTTAAATAAACCCATTATTTTTTAATTTGCACAAAGTGACCATGAGATATTCAGAATCATTGAATTGATTTTAAATTGTAAATTGATTTATTTATTTCATTAAGTTAAGGAAATAGTTTTACACATTTTGATGAAAGAAAGAACTGTACAATCATATATTTCAGGTAATTCTTGTCTTAATAGATCATCATTTAGAAAGTTATGTCTTCTTAGAACTATGTTTAACTTGTTAAAAAAAATATGTTAACCATGTTAAAAAATAGATATATTAAGTAATTTTCTCTGTAAATACAAATGCTAAAAAACAGTATTAAATCAAGTATAGACTAGACATTCTTCTTACTCTTAAATAAATTCATGTATAGTTATCATGAAGGCAAAATAAACCTATTGTTGAAAAAAATCAATTTGTTCTCTTCCCCCCCCCCTACAAACTGTATTTCATTTCACCATTTTATCTCTTTAATCTTATTAGTTTTATTTAAAATGAATTAAAATATTGCTAATACAGAACTGTGTATGCCACTGTTTTCATAGAAGTTAATTTTTCCTGAATTTAACCTACAAGAAACAAAAGTACAATTACTGTTAGCTACTGTTACAAATAATTAAGTTATAATTATAATATTAATAAAATATTGTAATAAATTATATGATAGTTAACTACACCAAAAGTTTGCTTAGCATGATATTTTGACATTTTAATCATTAATATCCCAAAATTTTATTGCTGTAAACCTTTGCTCCTTAGGACGAGAGGTGGTATTCCGTTGCCGTGATGAAGGTACTCGTAGGTCTCCTGTGAAATGGACTCGAGCTGATAATCTGGCTATGCCTCCTGGTTACACTGACAGAAATGGTCGTCTTACCATTCCCAACATTCAACCAGAACACAGTGGTGTCTACATATGTACTTCAGCTGGTCCATCTCGAGGAACAACATCAAGTGCACAAAAAGCTGCATTCCTCTCTGTTCAACCATGTAAATATGCTGATTATTGTGACCTTGCCAAAGTTTGGGGGCTTCGTCGCAGATTTAAATAAAATATTGAGGTTATTTACTGGTTAGGGAGTTATTTATAGAAAAATGAATAAGTTCAATAAATAATTTTAGACTGATGCCTCTTAGAGGCTTTTAAATTAAAAAAAGATTTATTTTAAATTTTTTAGTATTGTTTTAAACCAATTAGTTGAAAATAGTTATTCCCTCCGAAAAATGGCTGTTTTTTTTTTTTTTCTTTTTCTTTTTATGAATTGACTAATTTGAAAAGAACCAAGACTGATTTCATTTATATGTTGCAAAATATCTTTAGATGTATATTTGTCCCTAGAATTTTTTAAAAATAATTAATTTGAAAAGAGTTTTTTTTTTATATTGTGAATTTATACCGTGTTGTCTTAACAATTTTATATATCTAACAATGCATTTTAATATGAGCTTATATTTATAAGTGGAACTTGCTGTGTTTTTAGTATTAGAAGACATGTTTTATGCTTAATGCTAAGCTTCGTGCTTTTAATCATATTTATATCAATTGCTTGTTAATGTTCAATGTATTTTATTTAATTAAATAATTATTACTGGAGACTACTTTTTTTGTATGAAATTTTAATTTAATCCAGTAAAGAAATAATATTTTATAATGGATATTTTGAAAATACTCTTTCATGCTGTGACTGCCATATTGTAATTCTTTATGCATATTCCTGAACGATATTGTTCCTTTCGTACATTTCCATTCATTAATTACTCTCTACTGTGATATTTTTAATAAATCTATACTTTTGGTTGTGTTCATAGAGAAATATTTGAAAATACCCTGCGATTATTTCCATATAATTTTTTTTTGTTGCAGATATTTAATTCTTCATTTAGTATTAATGATGTAATAATTTTTTTTATTCTTTTAAATATTTCATACTTTAAAAGATGCAAGGAACTTATTCAAAATTTTGTGTTTAATATTCATTAAAATACGAATGATTTTTATTTTTTGTTTTTTGCACTTCAGGAGAAACTTTTATCCTTAGTATTACATATTTTGCCATTCCAAATGTTTTTGGTTGTATTTTTAATTTTTTTTTCTAATGAGAAATGTATTGTTTTCTGAATATCTATTTGAACTGGAAAGAAAATGTTTGCAATAATGAGACATTTATTATCTAGAAAATTTATTTAATTTGAGAAAGTGTGATGACTTAAGCATGACAGAATCTGTTTAATATTTCTGTATTAAATCAATTACATTTACAGCTTTGCTGAAAAAATAAAATGTATAATCTAGTTTAAATTTACTAAGCTAGTTTGTGGTAACAAAATCACTTTAATATATATTTTACAACATAAATTAATATCCAATATTTTTCAATTCGTGATATTTTACACTAGTCAAGATGAATACTACTTATGCCTTATAAAATTGTATAACTATTTCAGTTGAAGCATTTAATAACCAGCTGCTTGTTTTGCATTTTAACAATTTATAAAAGATTAAGTGACTTTTACTAGCATTAATTTACTAACATTTAACATAGAAATTAGCCTGACTGTAAAACAATTCATAATGTGACTGATTTATAGAATGGTGAATGATTTTGTGCCTGAAAAAAAAATCTTATTTTCTAAATGAATATCCGGCCTTTTTCTAGTTTCAATGTATTAACAAAACTGACCTTGCTCTGTAGCTGTTCCTTTCTATGGAACGTCTTTCCCGTCCAGTAATGTTGGAGGTATGACTCTGTTTCTGGAAGTAAGCATGTTTTGCAAGCATGCTATACTGAATCATTTGTACTTTGCATGCTGTATGTGTTTTAGTTGTATTAGATGCTTGAAATGGTGCCATATGAATAAAGTATTTTTTATACTTCAGTTTCTTTGTCATTGATTTGACTTTAATAAAATTTTTACATGGGCTGGGATTTCTTTCTTTTTAAAAGGTTTTGCATGATGAAACATAGTGTAGTTGCTTGAAGCATTTAATGCTTTTTATTTTCTTTATTTTATTTAATGTTAGTATAAAATATTTATTGATGTAGTTTTGATAGTAAAATTCGTGGCATCATTGCATGGGTGTGGTTATTATTACAAAACGTTATTTTAAAGCACGATGTATAATTTTTATCAATTCAATTCAATATGATTGATTGGATACAATAATTTTAATTTGTTTGATTTCCTTCAAAAATTGATTTCCTATATTTACAGTGATTATCCATATGATGAATGGAGAGGCAAGAATAACTATAAGCCAATTTATTTTTATTTATTAAAAAAAGCTTGGAATATTTAAAAACAAAAGTTTTGTAAGAAAAAAATAATTCTGTTAAAGTGAATAATTTCGTATGTGTTGTTTTTATTTGATATGACATCATATTACTTTGTTTCCCAAATAACTTCTGATTAAGAAATTTTTATAGTTATTATAATAGATTAATTCTTGTAGATATTTGGTGTTTTTCTTAAATTCTCAATCATTTCAATATTTAAAATTTCAAAAAAAAAAAAAAAAAAAGTGGGTAGAATAGTTTAGCCACACTGTTTAAAGAAACTGTAAATCATTAACTATTTTTAGGATCCATGAAACCGATGGATATTCACTACAGAATTAAATATTCTATTTAAATGTCAATAAATTTGAAAATAAGAATTTTTATCTAATATTATATTAAGTATTTGACATGTTTTAATCTCAGTTGTATTTGGAGGAAAAGCACAGGAATGGAGCAATAAATATTTACATTGTCTTATCTTGATTTCAACAGTTTATTATATAGCAAATATTTTCAATGGATATTAAAAGTTATATAAGAAATAAAATCTTGGAATCTGTTTTCCAAACAGTTCAATAATGACAGTTCGTTTTATTGCAAAATCTATTTAATAATTCACTCATGAAAGAAGAGTGCACATTTTGTTTTGTAAAAAATAAGTTTACAAACAATGATTGTAAATTTAATATTTTGAAGATTATCAATGCATTGAGGCTTATGAAGAATGCTCTTGGAATAAATTTCCCCAAATTCTCTATATTTGTTTTAATTAAGAACTCTAATACTGTTTTTGCCACTCTCAGTCTCCAACATTGCTTGTTCTTTCTTTCATTGCCATGCTGCCATCTGGACACTGTCCAATTCCACTAATTGAATACTGTCTTCAGTCACACTAGCTTGAGCTATTTTTGATTATACTTATTTCCATAAAAGTATAATAATCATAAGTTGAACACTTTCCATAATCATCATTTTGTTGTGCACTAAACAGAAGCATAGGGTCCACAATAGCTGTATGCATCCAAAAGGATTTTATGATGTACCGTGGCCACATCCCAGACTAATCCACCCCAAAACATTGCTTTCATCTAGACACATAGCTTTTGGTCTTTCTCTTTCCATCCAATTCGTATCGATACAATTCTTGTATTATTATTTTGCAGTATTCTAAGTATATATGCAATGCTATTTTTTAATTTCGGAACTTGGAGTTTCGCTACTGTAAAGAAAAATTGCTAATGCTGTTAAACATCTGCAATTTTAATTTATTGCTTATAATGGAGGATTTCCATGATCTATGGTTATTCCGTATAAAGTTTAGGCCTTTCTAATTTTGGTTTTTATCTTTTCATCTGTGCTTCCCATTTTATCTATTGTAACTCCATTGTATGAAAAAATAGCAAGTCTTTTTGATTTTATTTTGATTTATCATAAGTGAATAAGTTTTTAACTTTTCACTGTATTAAAATTCTAAATTGATTTGTTATTGTATTATTTCAATTCCTCTTCTTGCTTTTGTGACATATTAGGAGGTAATTATACGATTAATAAATTTTGGTGCACATATTTTCAAAAAGGCTTATAAAAACGTACTGTAAATTTCTGAATTCTCTGATAATTTTTCAACATGCGATTAGAATTTAAAATCATTAGTCGGGGATCTTATTTAAAATGTTCTGTTTTCGTATTATAACTAATTTCTAATGAGTTTTAAAGTAAAAATGCCTACTATTTACTCTACTACATTGAAAATTGATATATGAATGATTAAAAAAATTCAATATCTTTTGATTGAAATTAATAAGTAAATTTTTTCTTTCTTGCTGCATTCTTTTGTTGCCACTTGGTAAGCAAAATTCTTATAGATATATATGATATGAAACTTTAAATTGTATTTTATGTAAAATTAATTTTATGTGTTTGAAATTTCTATTGATTACCGTTTAATCTTCAAAATTCATTAAAGCTATTTTATTTTTTCCTTATGTAATGAATAAATAAATAAAACTACTTAAATTAGAAATAATAACCCTTAAGCTTATAATGCATTAAGATAGAATAAAAATAGGAGACTAAAAAAAATTATGAATCCAGTTTGAAGACTGTCTTGGTATATTCTTAAATAAAATAATGTAGTAATTTATGTAATAATTTTACTTAATAAATTATGTAATAATTTTAGTTAAAAATAAATAATAGTAATAAATAAAATAGCTAATGAAGATAGGAAAGTTGATATTGAATTTTAAAAAAAACCTTGAAAAATCACTGTTTGCATTTAGTTTGATTTAATTTTTTCTCTTCCAAAAAAATATTCTTGCTAGAAAATAAATTAAAGAATCTATTAAAATTTAAACTATTTTAAATTGCAACTGACTTTATAAATGCTTTATTTCTCCTGCGAGGAACAAATAATCTTGCTCCATAATTTATCCTAAATAATTTTCTATATGAATTCCTAAAAACAAGGAATGAAAAAAAAACAAAAAACACCAGAGTTTTAAATTTACATCTAGATTTACCTTACTTTAACTAAGATGGTATAATTTATAAATGTTTGTGTATTGAAGCTTTTCTTGGATATCTTAATAATCAAAAGCATTTAATTGATTATCAAATGTTTAATTATTTATGGCTATCATTTTCTTTTCATCTTAAAATCAGCATTTGTTTTTTTGGGACTTCATTAATTTGAAATTCAAGAACTTTGATAATATTTGAATAAAATTCCTGGACAGCTGACATATCTTACATTAATGTGTTATGATTCTAAAAAATTCTGAAAATAAATATAATTTTTCAGTTTAGCATTTTGTTTTTTATGGGGTTAGTTTTAAATTCTAACTAAAATGTAAAGATACATTTTGACTCTTTTTTTTTTTTTTTTTGTATGAATCTCCTTAATATCGCCATTAGCCTTGGAGTAAAATTGATTCGCGACAATAACAAAATATTTATTATTTTAATTTAAAAGTTATTGTGGAGAAATAAAAAAAAATGCATGATTGTAAAAAATATGGAAGAAGAATCAAACTTAATATTATGCTTTGAAATACAATATTTCATTTTTAGTTTAACTTTTTAATAATAAATAATTTAAATATCAATAATTACCATCCATTAATGTAATCTTCAAATTTTGCCTACATAAATTTTATACTTCCGGATGGGTTTTATATTTATAATCATGCATAATGAAATTTTTAAATAAATTTATTAGTTCTTTAATATCTTGTTATCAATTTGAAATGATCCTTAAATATGTTAAATTGTCAAATTGAGCAGAAAATTTGAAGGAAATAATGAGATGAAATCTGCCAAAAAATAATAATGAATGGTGTAAATAACTGAAGACAGTAATTTTTCATGCAATTTTAATTTTTGTTATGAAATTAACCTACAAAAACAGATTTATGCATGCAATTGAAGTTAAAATTGGATTAATCTGAATTTCGAATTTATCTATGTTCTAGGTTAAATAAAATTGTTTCCAAATTGCTTTTATTTTTACCCAAATCAATAAGATTATAAAACTTGTATACCCAAATGTAAAATTTGCTATGTATTTTAATGTCTAATAATATTGTTTAGTCTTTTGAATTTAAAATAACATTTTATTCTTTATGAATTAATTGGTAAAAGGGAGAGGTACAGGCAGAAAATGGCTGCTACAAATACATCTACTGGGAACTATAAAACTTGAAAGCTTTCCTTTCATCTTGTATTTTTTTTTTTTGTATTGCCTTATTATTAATCTCAGCAAATCTGAAATGTGAAATGAAAGATTTGCTAATTTTATATAAAAAATTTGTCAAAACGCTCTTTGATACATATCTTGACAGTAAAGAAGTATTTTCTTTTAAATATTGCTTATTGTACTTAATGAATTTAGATTTTAAAGTTAGTTACATCTAAGTAATATAAAATTCATTCGAATGAATGAATAGCTTATTTTATTTTAGTGTTGAACAATTTTTGATTAATTTTTAAATGCTTCAGATGTACCTCCCACTTCTCGACCGACACGACCACCAGGAGCCTGTTCTAGAACAGAAGCTACATGTCAAAATGGTGAGTGTATCCCCAGGGCTTATGCTTGTGATGGAGACTTTGATTGTACAGACAGATCTGATGAACAGAACTGTGGTGAGTTTTTCTTCTTTATTCTTCTTCCATCTTATTTTAGAAAAAAGTTCTAGCTTTTATAAAAATTGATCTACAATTAATCAAATAATCAGTAATTTCATTAATATATTAACGACCATTAATATATTAACGATGTGTGAAATAATTTTAGTCTATTGCTCTATGGATTATTAATTTGAAGAACAATAAAAAGAATAAAAAGATACTTATTTTAAATTAATTAATTATTAAAAGAAATTAATAACTTATTATAAATTATTTGATAATGTAATACAATAGTGAGAGAAATATCTATTTAACTTATTTCTATACTTTATATGGTATATTTAAGATTTTAAAGATTTTTGAATATTAAATAATTTTTTCAGTTTGTCATGTTTATCATCAAAGTAGAATAGATTATAATATGCTTAAATTTTACTACATTTTCTGGATTTTCTCAAAATATTTATGTCTATAATTTATTGATTTTTATTTGAGATGCAAATAGATACATGCTATATTTAACTTGATAGTTTTAATACAGTTGTAGCGAAGAAGGTAACCATATTTTCCCATCATTTCTGGTTTTATTCTGTCTTGTTAGAATTCTGTACACTTAAATCAATTTATTGTTTTTATGAATTATTATATTAAAATAGATATAATTTCTAAAATTTTGAAAATTAGAAATCATTGAGGAATTAGATTCTTGATTTTAGATATATTGCAAAACTCTCAGAATTATTTATGATTCTTCAAGCGATGTATTCTATTTTAGATTACCAGCACCAGTGTCAACCTAATGAATTTCAATGTGATAATAAGAAGTGCGTTCTTAAAGTATGGCGTTGTGATGGTGATAATGACTGTGGTGATAACAGTGATGAGAAATCTTGCAGTAAGTTTTTAAAAATCGAAAAATAAACTTCAGCAATAATTTCATTTAGAGAAAAAGATTACTGATTGTTTCTCCTGTCGATAGGTCCTAATCCTGCTGGCTCGCCTTGTCGTTATGATGAATACCGTTGTTTGTCTGGTGACCAGTGCATACCTAAGAGCTTCCAGTGTGATGGAGAATTTGATTGTCAAGATAAATCTGATGAAATTGGCTGTGGTAAGTACTTTTTATTTATGCGGAAATGCTATCTTGTTCTATAGTATATTTCTTTCTTTATAATTTCCCCTTTATTTGGGGGAGGTACCTTAAATAACTCTTTGATTACACTGAACAAAAAAAAATGATGCTAATCAAGGATAGTTTTCTGAAGTATTGCTAGATTTTGCTTTCTATTTAGATGTTCTGTTAGCAGTCACATTTGGCTTGTAGATTAGCTTAGAGATTTTTGATGCTTAAAGTTGCAATCAAATCATTATCATACAAAATGCTTAAACATAAGTTCTTAAGCCCTTAAATGGTTTAAAATTATAATGAATGTTCAAATTAGATTTATCATCTTATAGAAAGCCAACGAAACGCTGCAATTGTTTCATGAAAATGTAATTAAGATTACATTAATAATGCTGTTTTAAATAAATCATTAAATATTGTTATCTATAAATGATTAGTGTAAAAATTTCTATAAAACCTATTTTTTAATTAATGTTTATTCTATGTTACAATTCTATTCTGTTATTTAATAACAGAAATATGTAACTTGTAAATTCATTATTTATTTTAGCTTCCCCTACTATCACACAACCACCACCTGAGACATTGACTGTAGAAGAAGGAGAAACAGTGACTATTATTTGTAGTGCAGTTGGCAATCCAACACCTATAATCAGTTGGAGATTGAACTGGGGAAATATACCTTCTGGACCTCGTGTATCTGTTTCAAGTGAAAATGGAAGAGGAACTGTCACCATTAGAGAAGCTAGGCAAACAGACCAGGGTGCATGGAGTTGTGAAGCTATTAACAGTAAAGACAGTGTACTAGCTATACCCGATACTATTTTAGTAGTGAAGCGTATGTATTACTTTGTTCGTTTGTGTTTAAATTTTATAGATTTTACATTATGCAAACCTTATTACATTTTTATATTATGAAGTATATAGATATAAATAACTATATTTTATGCCATGAATTAAAGCTGCCAATAGAACATTGATGGCTTTTAATATTTTAATGACAAAAAAATATTCTTTGTCATAAAGCTGTTTTAAAAGTCATATAAAATATACTTAAGTTTGGTTTCCTAAATAGAGGATAAATGTATGTATATTTCTAAATTGTTAAACTCATCTAATTGAAAAAGCTTTCATTTGCAGCTAAAGCTGGAGTATGTCGACCTCCTCTTTTCAATGAAAAAGCTTCTGTGTCTTCTGACTGCTTGAGATGTTTCTGCTTTAGTGTCACAGAAACATGCTACAGTAGCAGTCTACATGTCATTAAAGTTAGTATTAAACTACTTTTCATTTAAAAACATTTCTTAGCTTTTCCAGCATTTTCCTTTTTTATATTCTCCTAAATATTTTCTAACAAATGTTAAGGCTTTCTATGTTTGTTAAATTGCTTTATAAAGTGATGTTTAATTTCAAAGCTGGTTGCTTTTAAAATTAAATTTAAAAAAATACATAAATTAAAAAAAATTGATTCCAAATAGAAATTTTTTGAAATGCGAAGTGTGTGATTTAATTGCAGAATTAATGTATTTGCATATTTTAGCTTTTTCTGGATAAATAAGTTATATTTGTGGATTTAAAGTGAAATGTTGTGTTTAATCTTATTAAGACTTCTTTTTATGATAATGAATTTGATTCATAAAAGTTTCCTTGCCGTCTTCCTTTTAGATTTGGCAATGTTTTATTAACACAAAAAGTTTAAAAAAATCATCTTCACTTAAAGTGTCTCTTTTAAATCTACTGAATAATAATTTTTTAAAAAAAGTAATGTTTAATTTTCTTATTTTGAAATCTGTCTTTCTTTTATATGAATTTCAAGGTATGAATTTTTGCTGGTTGAAAGTTGTTGGACAGAGATCTGGCATAATTTTATTAACATGCAAAAGATTGTTTCATGATTGCAATTGTCTTAATACACAATTTCTCTTTAGGTTCCTCTTCAAACTGAAATTGCAATTGTTGCATTACAAAAAGATGGTAGAGGTAATTATGAGGATGTTGGTCAGAGGTATACACCAAATCAAAATGCTATTCAGTATAATTCTGCAAACAGAGAATACAAAGTTGAAGCACATGTCCGCAATGATGCTCCTCGAGATGTATATCATTATTGGAGTCTACCACCAGAATTTTTAGGAAATCAGGTACACAATAATTTTTTAAATTCTAATGCTTACTAATAAAGGGAAGCAATTCAAAAATGATAATTTTTAGAATATTCATCCTTGCTTTGTAAAGATTTTTATTTATCGTATTGTGCAAGATTTGTGAATTTTGTTTCACTTGTTTCCTGGATTCAGTTTATTTATTATTATGATTAAGTAATTGCTTTTTAAGATTATTAATAAGTATAAAAAATAGCTTGTATGTTTGTTAAATGATAATTAGATTAATTTAAAAAAATTAATATAAATTTTGGATGTTACAATAAGCTTTTTTAAAATAATCAAAATATATTATTTGAAGTTATTAGTCTTATTTATATTACTTGAAATTCATATTTTGATTTTTTTTATTATATATTTGACTATCTCGTATTTTTATTATATCAAAACTGTGATATATTTTATAATCGTATACTATTTAATGTCTGTAATATATTTTTTTAAAATTTTTTGTTTCATATAGTTGCTTATTTTATATGTACTAAATAATACAACTAATATAAGACAATTTAATTGCTTAAAGAAGATAGGTGTTCATTTATTAAATTTAAAATTAGCTGATCTGTAATTAAATTTCAATGTGAATTGAATTTTTTATTATTAAAATTTAAGTACATTTATGTGTTTCAATCAAAATTAACTGAATTTTTATTTCTTTTTCCACCAGTTGAACAGCTATGGAGGCTACATTCGCTACATGTTTAGATACTCGGCACCTTTCCCAAGAAGTACTCCAAATATAGCTGATATTATATTAAAAGGAAATGATTTGACTCTGTATCATGTTATGAAACAACCATTTGGACCTCAACGAGATAACAGTGTTGAAGTTCGTTTCTGGGAGGTAAATATATAATAACTTTATTTTGATCATTATGATATTGTTTTATATGCAATTCTATTGAAGGAAATATTATTACTCTCAGAAATCATAATGTACTAGAAAAGGAACTTGAATACTTCAAGAAAGTTGTGATAAAATTCCATTTATAAAAAGGAAAAAGGAATAAATAAGGATTTAAAATAATAAAAATTAAAATTAGGAATTTTAAGTAATTTGTATTAAAAGAATAATTTCAGTAATGTAAGTTGTTTTAAGAGTTTTAAAAATTTAAGTTGATACAGTAGTTTTTATAAATGAATCGAAATTAATATTACTGTAAGGCTTGACCAGCTTGGATTCCAAAGAGAGGTGCAGGATATAAGGGTATCAATAATGATAATTCAAATATACATGCTGTGATCTTCATTTGAAACAGAAATTGGCCCACAATGTAGAACTTGCATGGTCAGATTTGGCCATATAAGTAATGAAATGGTTAAAAATATGGTTCATTGTTTCTCTTCCTCTGACATTTGCTGCCAATACATATTCATAAACTGAGAGCAGCACTGTGGAATTGAAAACTTATTACCTTTTTACATATTTTAGATTCTGCATTGCAAACTGTATTTAGTTAAAATGATTTTAAATTGTTGCGCAGTAGACTACTTCTTATACAATGAATAATTTTGGAAAAATGTAATCATATAATTTTTTTTTCTATTGCATATTGCAAAAACAGCTATTTATTAAGATATGTGTTTAGGATAAAGTTTTTTAGAGTATGACTGATGAAACCAATTCCAAACATCTATAAGATTATAATTTTAGACTGTTTAATTATGTTGGTTTAAGTGCTAATAAAGCTTTAATTCTATAAACGGATAATAGTTTGAATATGTTCAGTTAATGATTAAAGTTGAGAGATTTTACTGATTTTTCTACTGAATTTGATTTGTTCATAAACTTGGATTCATCTTTTCTATCTTGTATATTTTCTATTTGTTTTGATAGTTTAACATTTTAAAAGGAGGTTTGTGTATTGTAATATTTTATAAAAATTCAAATGAAATTGATGAGGAAAGGCTATTTAATTTTAGAATAGTTAGCATCTTACTTTCGATTGTTCGATATTTTAGAAATTGCTTTGTGCTAAAATTTTTGTTTCTCAGAAATACTCTCCTGCTATTTTCAAATCTATCTTCCATTGCTGCTGCTGAATTAAATTAATGATTAGATTTTGTTTAAAATATTTAAATATCATTTGTTTGCTGGTTAAATGCATTTGAACTTAATCTCTTTATGGGGCAGGCATATTTATGCTTGTTCTTTTTTTCGTAGTTGTTTCAAATTAACTTTGAAAAAATCAAATTGTTGTTATTGAGCATATTGAGTATTTTTTGTTGTTTATTTTGAGACTAAAAGAAAAGAATGTGACATTTTGCCTTTCTAATTATAGGGTGAATGGCACAAAAGTGAAGCTCAAGGTCGTGGTGATGTTTCTTTCGGTGATGTGACAACTCGGCAAGATATTATGATGGTCCTTCAAAACGTTGAAGCATTTTATGTCCGTGCTACATATGATGATGAAATGATACATTCCAGGTATATAGAAAGAAACTTTAAATAATTCTTGATTGTTTTTATTGTACCAAAAAATATCCTCTTCAAATATTTAAGTATATTAAATGTTATTGATAATTGAAATTTTGAATACTTTTCAGTATTCTCAACTTCCAAATGGATTCAGCATCTCTTTCTGATCCTTCTGCTCCTCAAGCAGTGTTTGTTGAAAAATGTTCTTGCCCTCAAGGTTATACTGGAAATTCTTGTGAAGTAAGTTCTTGTCTTCAATAGAATATATTCTATAGAATACTAATAATTTGTTTTTAACCAGAGGAGAAAAGTATCTCCCTGCTCCAATCTTTGTAAACAGAATGCTTGATGAAGCTCGTGCTGAACCTACATATAAATTTCAATATTATCTGCATAATAAATTTTAATTGTTGGCTTTTTTCAACTGTATCGATATAAATTGTTTATTATTTTAGGAATGTGCCGAAGGATACTCTAGAAGAAAGACTGGCTCAGGACTCGGAGATTGTGTACCATCTAGGGTTCCTTGCAATTGCCATGGCCATTCCAGTTTATGTGATCCAGTGTCTGGAGAATGCTTGGTAATGAAATATTTCTTTAGTCATTTATCATGTATTAATTGAAAGGCTTGCTAATTAATTTTCTCTAATCGAAATGTTGAATGTATAGTATATCGAAAATAATATTGATTTTTATTAATCACCTAATTTTATTAATAAAATATTTAATTACTGTGTTGCTGAGTTTTATTTAAATGATTACTATTGCTAACTATATATTGCAATTATTATTAATATTAAAATCAAACTTTTATATAATGAGTGTAAACATTCCTGGGAAAAAATTTGCTTTATTAAAATTCAGATATTTAGGCATTTCTGAATATTCAAATTTCTATCACAAAATCTTTATCATTTTCGTACTAAAAGCAACTATGCATAATAAAATTTTTAAATTTAAAGAAAACTTTAAAAGAAATTTTGTGTTAAGGAAATTTATTGTGAAATATGTTTCCAGATGACAATTTTTCAAAAGCTTTGATCCTTAATTATCAAAATTTTGAACTGTTTTTTGCTGGGTTTTTAATTTTTAAATTTTTTTCATTAAGTTGAATTACTCTTTTACAGTTTTAGATTTCTGTTTAGGGACTGCACTCACTATAAGAAATTTTAAATAAAAATCTCATTCAAAACTAGGCAAGAGATTCAAAGATCGACATCTAACATATGACTTACTAGCAATTGTTTATTACTTCTTCATAAATGACTTCTAATCTACCAAAAATTACTAATGCAAAAAAAAAAAAAAAAAATCGAGGAAGCAGATTCCCCCTCTCTGTTTAATTTATATTACTTTTTATGAAGGAAATCATTGGCCACTTCAATTATTGCAATAGATATTTTTATGCATTTTTTTTAATATTTGTACATTTTATTCAATATATCAAAAATATTTTATATTGAAAGTTTAAGATTCTAGAAAAAAAATTTGAGTTTGAAAGTTCGAAATATGGAAGTACCACAATATTTTTTTTTTATAATCTCTTAAATGCTAATGAATTGAGTATGAGAAAAATTTGTATATATATATATATATATAATCTTTTAAATCTGAATTCTATTGTCTTTCTCTTTTTAATGCTTTTAAATTCCATATTTATGGAATTGAACGTCTAATTTTTTTTAGAAGAGATAGCAAAATTACCTTTTTTATGTCCTTGTAGAATTGTCGACATAATTCAGAAGGTCGGCAATGCGAGCGTTGCAAGAGAGGTTATTTTGGAGACGCAAGGCGTGGCACCCCTGAAGATTGTCAACCATGCCCTTGTCCATTGATTACCACCCCGAACCAGTATGTAGCATTCAATTATGTTTTCATTTTTCAATGAACAATTTGTTTATTAAAAGATTTATTTGCTTTATATTTTAACTGTACAAAATCATTGTCTCTTTCATCCTAGCATTACCTGTGTTGGATGGAAGATAAGATTTTTTTTAGGCATAATTTTATTCGAGGAAATATTAATTCATTCTAAAAATTTTATTTAAAAATTATAACCTTATAATTTTAAAATCATTAGAATTATACAAAATTTTTCATTTTTTCCTCTTTAAATTTCTGAAAATACATTTCTGAGCATTAAAATCCTTCATAATTTTAGCATCACATTATACAATTTTCTTTTAATTGTAGTAGGTTAAATTCTTATTAACCTAATTTTTGTATGCACCAATACATAGAATCAATATATTTATTTTTTAATATTTATCCTATTACTTTGTAAGTATAGGTTCATGTAAAAAAAAATTTAATGCTTTTTTTGTACTTTTAAATACTAAAATAAGCTAACCAGTTTTTTGTTTCAAATTAGAAATAGAATGTAGACTCATATTTCGTTTGATTTGTTTATACATGTATGAAAATGTATTCCAGAGCAATTACCTATGACTAACATGATTTGAATGAAATAAGTAATTTCTTCTTTTCTGCATTATGTCAGTCTCTTGGACTCCAGAAGTCATGCCTTGCATTCTGAATGGTAACACTAACATAAATATATAGGTGTTTTATTGCATGATGTAATATTCTAGCATGGTTGTCAAACCCTCCATATGACAAGTCTTTCAAATAGTAATACCTCTTAAATGTATTATAGTAAAGCCCTTCATTCCTTGTATAAAAATGTGATCCCATGATTTAGTGTTTATAATGTCGTTATTTGTTCATTATATTATGTAGTTCCTCAGCATGATACCATTCATTATATTAACTGAGAAACATTGCATGGTCACCAGTTGTATGCTATTATAAATTATTTTTTCTATTTTATATTGATGTACTTTGTTGGGAGAGGATAACACAATTTTTATCGCTTATAAGTGGGGAATAAAAATTATTATATGAAGGTATAATTTAATATTTTGAGCAAGCTTTAAAAATATTATTTCTATTACATAGAATAAGCACTTTAAATTTTTATTTTTAACAGCTTCCACTTACTTTAACAAAAGACAGAAAGGGAAGGGGTTAGATTTTACCTTAATTTCCAAAATGACTACAATTTATTTAACTGCACAATGGCAGAATTGTGAATTTCTGAACTGAAGGAAGATTTAATTAAATTATGAATTTTAATGAAATTTCAATTTTGAATGCCAGACTAATTTAGGTGTCATTTCTTTAAATAATGGTCACACTATATATGATTGCATCAGAGATAATGGTTCAATTAGTATATCTTCCTAAATTTAAAAAAAAACTTATATGTTGTATATTTATCACATCTTATTATTGTATATGTGTGAAACTTTAAACTGTGCCTTCAAACCTTTAACATGGTCAGCCTTTGATTGAATGGACCAATTTCTTCCAATTAGGCTTTGCACTTAGGGAGTTTCACTCCATAGTATAGTCCATTTTTGGTTCTATTCAGTGGTTAAATAGGGTGGAGCAACCAGAACACATGACTAGATAGTATTAAGAGACACAAAACTTAATATTTTAAGAAAGCTATCTTTTTTACCCTTTTAGCTCTAAATTATTAGAATTTAAAAAAAAAATGGTTTTAACTAAATCCTAAGGAGAAATATTGCATATAATCATTTTTTTAAAAATCTAATTCTTGGATTCCACTTAGATAAGTAACATTTTTAGATATTTTTTTTAATTCAAATTTATTTTTATACTGTTAAGAGAAGAAGTCAAAATTTTGCAGACAGATTACTCTGAAAATTATAAAACTAAATGTATAGTTTGTTAATGCATTATTCTTTTTCAAATTCAGATTTTATTAAAAGTTACACCAGGTTTGAAAATACAGAAAAAGGAAAATTCTTTGGTGCAAGTTTATTGGAAATCAGGGCTGTTAACTAATATTTATTTCCAAAGGATTTCCACACCTCCTAAAGCCGATCCTAACTTTTAGTTTTAACTATTGCCACTCTGATAAGATGATAAAAAAAAGAAAAAAAAGGGGAAGAAATAATTAAAATTAATTTCCTCACTAAATTTTCTCCTGTTTTCAAAGCGATTTACAATGTGTATGTAATTTTTTTATTGTGATAGTTTTATAATATTCATAAATTTATACATTGACAATAATTTATTATAGTACTTCATCTATTTATTTAAAAGAAACAATCTTTCATTTTTACCTTTGCCCTGTTATTGGTTCTATGCATTATTACAAATTTATTTCAGTATTTTTTTCTGGATTTTGTTTTATGCCAATGTTTTTATTATTTGATTTTTTTTTGTTATCGTGAAGTTTTGCAATTTTTTTGGTGCAATTGTATTTAAATTTTAAATGGGAACTAGGTGTTTTTGAAAAGACTTACGTTATTTCACTTTAATTGCAAACATTATGGAGCATCAATTATCGGCTAAATGCATTTAACCCTACACAAATCTTTTTCCCCCCATTAAAACCCTTTTTAATATTTGTTCAAGGCAGTTTACTTCCTTTTCAGCTTTAATAATTAGTGCATTATAAACTAAAAACTGTTTGATAGAAGAAATATGTTTAATATTGTTAGAACTCATTTAGCTCTCTTTAGAGCTATAATTTTCTTAACTTTTTTTTTAATTATTGAGAACATTTTAGTTCACAATTATTGTTATAAATTTTTAAAAATTAATTTTTATAAAAGATTAGAGAATTTTTTTCTGTGCTACTTACATGAAATTAAAAAGAAGTTGGAATGATTTTATGAATTAAAAAAAGCCTTTCAAGAAGTGCCTTTACTTGAAAAAATTGACATATATATATTCAAAAATTAATTTTTGAAACTTATTGTTTATTTTAAAACAATACATAATCTAATCTTATATCTATAATCTAAAATATATAATATAATATTTTTAGCTATCTGAATTTTTGTTTATTTCTGTTGTCTTATTAAAATTCTTAATCAGGTTCTCACCAACTTGTGTGCTTGATACTGATGGACAAGTGACGTGCGATGCTTGTCCTATTGGCTATGAAGGCAGACGGTGTGAAAGATGTGGGCCAGGTTATGATGGCAATCCTAATATTCCAGGTGGCAGTTGCAGAGTGCATGGTACATTCATTCTTCATGGTTCTTATAATATAGAAAATAATACATTTTTAATATTTTAATCAAAATCATACTTAGTTTAATCATTATCATACCTGGTTTGATATTTCTAAATGCACCAGATATCATCTCAATAGAAATTTTTTTGTAATTTTTGATGTTAAGAATTGCAGATGAATCTTAAATGCTCAAATTTGGCAAATCCACTGTGCATTCATTATGGAATAATCAAATATGCAAATTTCTCTTTTAAATTATGGAATTTAATAATATTTTATTCAGAATTTTAATTTATTATTTATTTGTTAAGAAATGAGAGGAATGAATTATTTTGTAGTTAATAGAAGAAATTTTTTTTATTCAAATTAATATTGAATCTCTATTTAAACAAAAAAAAAAAATTAAATTGCTATATATGTACAAATGATGGATGATTTTGTGCCTCAAATTAGAGAAAAATTTATCATAAATGTTTTGTTACTTTATTTTTATTTTTTTTATTAACATAAAAATTCAATGTTATTTTTGGAAAATAATAATTTATCTAATGAAATTATTACTTTCAGCGGATTAATAATAATGTCTGAATTATTAAATAAAAAGTTGCTATTTTATTGTGTTTGTGATTGGTGTAATCATAGACTTAATTATGTTTATATATTTATCTGTTTGAAGAAACTTAAAAATTGTTGAAACAATAAAATAAATTAATCAAATAAAAATCATCTTGCATTATTATTAAAGTTTCATTTTTTAATTTGATCTTTGGTTAATTTTTTTGCAAGGTGGTTTGCAATGTGACCCTGTTGGAAGCTTAACTCCTGATCCTAGTCGAACAACGGGATTGTGTCAGTGCAAGGTATTTTTTTATATGTACTTAGAGTATGAATATTTCTTTTATTTTTGGTTTGAAATGTAAATATTTATTAACTGTCATATAAGCAATTATATTTACCTATAACTTTTTTTATTTTAGTCATATGTGACTGGAGCCCGTTGTGATCAGTGTAAACCTCACACATTCTATTTGAATTCTGAATCTCCACTTGGCTGCATTGATTGCTTTTGCATGGGCATTACCGAAACATGTTCAAGTAGTACTTGGTATAGAGATGAAGTAAGTATCCTAGAATTTTTTGCATTTATAGCTTTAATGTTAGCTTTTTTAGATCATGTATTGTTAAATCATTATATTGCATTGCACTGATAAGTCTTAATTCTCATTTATTTAGATTATTTTAAGTTTTACAAGCAGTTCTCAAGGTGTGACTCTTACAAACATTCTAAGAAGCTATAATATCAATCAAAATTTGCAAGTGGACTCTCGAAATCGAGAATTGGTGTTTAGAAATTTTGCCACTCAGCCAGCACAGACATATTATTGGAAAATGCCACCTTCATTTTTGGGAGATAAAGTAAGATATTTCTTTTTTATTTTTATTTTTGTTGAATCAAAGATTGTTAAAAAATAAGTTTTTGAGATTAGTACTGAAAACATTATTAGGTGCTCATATCATAAAAAAACTATCCATCTACCTTGAAAAGTTGTAACTAGATTGTTGAAACCCCTCCTACAATAATTATTTTTAGAATATGTTATTTAATGCATATCTCAAAACTTTAAATGGAATTTTAAAATTTAAATATAATTTCAGCAAACTTTAGTAATATTTTATACTTTTTAAAATAAAAAAAAAAAGAATTAGTTTTAAAAAAAAATAAGTTTCAGAAAAAGACTAAATTGTAATTTATATTTCTTTCTGAAACGTTATGATATTTATGATGTTTTTATGAAGTAATATATTTTAACAGACATCTATCTCAAATGTAAATAAACATTATTTCTTTGTACAAATGGCAGATACTGGAAAAGAATCCAATTTTATCACTACATTTATTCTATTTTATGCTATAGATTCTATAAGTATAAACTTTTGCTAACAACGATAAAAGAAAAGAAAAAAAAAGAGCATAAGCATAAATTTAGCCATTGCTGACTTGGTCTGTGGTAAACTTTTGTTGAACATACTTCATGAGAAAATTATATTATTTAATTCATGTTTTATTTTTCATATGCATTTTCTAATAATATATTGATAATATAATAATTTTGATACTATACTGATTTATTCTTCTCAAGGTCACTGCTTATGGAGGAAGACTTAATTATACAGTTATGTATGTGCCAGGAAGTCGAGCTGATCCAAATCTGGATCCTGATGTACAGATCATGGTAAATTGAGATTTTATTTTCAATAACAAAACAATGTGAATTTGTTCCCTTTTTTTTGCTAACTTTATTGTATTATTTTTTATTAAAATTACTTTCTTAATTTAGGGAAATGGCATTGTCCTAGTATATAGACATCCAGAATTGATCCGACCATCATCTTTACATTCTATTTCCATTCCAATGTATGAGGTAAGAAATTCAAAATTCTTTTGTAATTATTAATATAAAATATTTAAGAATTATAAAATTTATCTCAACTTTTAAAAAATATTTATATTAGATTCAGTAATTTGCATTTATTTTTTTATATTCAAACCTTCGGATTTTCTTGTAAATAAAATATAATTTTTGAAATGACTTATTTAATTAACCTTCATGCCAGTTGTAAATATATTAATTTTCATATTTATTGTTTAATATTTATGTAGACATCATGGTTGCGTTCAGATGGACAACCTGCTACCAGAGAGCATTTGCTAATGACCTTAGCTGATTTAGATGCCATATTGATAAAAGCAACTTATACTGGAGGAACAACATCTGCAAGGTATTTATTTAAGTACTTAGAGTAGATAATATATTAAGATATTAACGGCTGTAAAAACATTACATTCATTTTTAATTTGCTTTATCTAGGCATTAGTTAGTTGCTGATGTTAGCATTTTTGTTTCATTGGAAGAAATGTATTTTTAAAAAAATTTAATGAATTAGTTTAAGAAAAAAAAATTATTATTATGAATGCATTTCTCTTTGAAAAGTAATGGTATTTTTGCTTTTGTGGTGAAATATATTTTTGAAATATTAGGTTTTATTATAGAAGTGGTGATGATTGAAACATTATAATGATCTACTTGCAACTATGACGGATTTTAAGATATTCTTATGTTGATAAATAAATTCATTTGATCGAGTAACTAAATAACTGCTCTTTATAGTTTCCTTTAGAAAGGTAATCACATAATTCATTATGGTTTGATGCTAATTATTGAAAGTAATATTTTGTACTTTTATGTTTTCTAAATAAGGAAGTTGAAAAATTTCTCTATTAAATATTACTTCATTAATTATTTCACTCGGCTAACTACTGAATTTATTTTTTTATCTATATTCATTCTTTCAGAACTAGAATTTAAACTGGAATAATTTTCAAAATTTTGTGGGAAATATTAAAAAAACAATTTCATATTTTATCTTGAATATTAATGTTTGAAACAAAGTATTAAAATCATGCAGACTTTTTTTTTTAAATTTAAAACATTGAAGCCGAAATTAATTCATAAATTATGATTTTTATATACAACAATTCTTTTCAAATTTTCATCCATTTTTTTTAACAGTCTAGCTGATGTGTCATTCACCATTGCGGTTGACCGACCTACTGATGCACCCAGAGCTCTTGCTGTGGAACAGTGTAGATGCCCAATTGGTTACTCTGGATTATCTTGTGAAGACTGTGATGCTGGTTATACAAGATCTGGTGCTGGCCTTTATCTTGGTTTGTGTGAACCTTGCTTCTGCAACAGTCATTCTAGTGATTGTGATCCTGAAACAGGAATATGCAGGGTAAATATTTATTTAAAATTATAGACAGAATTAGAAATTATAATTGAAAAGGAATATACATCTGAGAAATTTTTTCCATGGATTTTTTTTTATAGATTTACATTAAGATATGCAGTAGAACAAACTAAAATTATGAAGGAAGTATGGAATGAGCCCTGCTGAATTCTAATATAGATCTATTTAAATGATTTAAAAAGTAATTATAGTGGGGCTTAAAAATAGATCATGATTTTTTTACAGTTTTTAAATAGAATTAGTACTTTTGAAATTTTGTATTTCATTATTAATGACTGTTACCATTTTAAATATGTACCAAATTTATCAAAATAACTAGTACAAAGAATTGATTCCATTTTATTCTTGCAACTGTGGCTTAAAAATGGAAGAGGGGATATAATAATATGCCTAAATATTGCACCAATTGTTGTTGTTTATTATTCCAGCCCATCAGAATATATTTGGACTAAATCACAACTCTTGCTGTTATTTCTGTAATAAAAAAAAATGCATTAAACATATTCTCTTGTTGAAATAATCAGTAGAGCAAACTTTTGAAATAAGTTTAATCTTAATCATCAGTCAATGACGTCTCTCAAAGTTTTGATTTAAAATAAGTTACATTTTTTTTGAAGTTTTTTACATGTATTAACTGTGATTTCCTGGCATTAGGGGAGAAAACCATTATTGCTGAAAAATCTCAATTCATGCAGTACAAAAATAAATAAATAAATATTTGAAAATTGTGTAGTTTCTGGTTTATCTTATTCCATCTGGATATTTAAAATGTTAATTTGATATATTTTTTTAAAGAATTGCCAACATAATACTGGTGGTGACTTCTGTGAAGAATGTTTGAATGGATATGTTGGAGATGCCAGTGGAGGAACACCAAATGATTGCCAGCCTGCTATCGGTGAGATATTTTTTAAAACATATGTAGTTTTATGTAATACATTTTCTTTGGAAATTAATGGGTTAATGAACTATTGAAATTTTTTTGGCTGGATAAGTTATATACATGCAATAAAAGTTGTGTAATGATATAATTATATCCAAAATATGTTTTGTTTGGAAAATATTTGATGTTTTTAAGAAAGGGTATCATTTTAAAATGATTAATAAAATCATTTAAAAAACAGAAGATTGAGTTTTTTTATAGATTATTACTATAACCTCTAAATTACATATTTATGTATGGTATTTCCTTATATTATAAAAACAAAAAATATGTTGCTTCAAATATGACAATTCTGTTCTATTCAAATTCAATTTCAAATTTGTTTGCTTATTGTAAAGAAACAAAACCCAGAATGCATACTTTCTGCTATAAACAATATTAGCTTATGTATATATATATAATATATATAATTAAACTATGAGTCTTATCAGTAGTTTGGGTTGCATCAGACTTTCTAAGGGATACTTAACTAACATCTGATCTCCTTATTGTTATAGATTACTTGGTGCTCAACAACTTACTGGAGCTGATCTGACATTTGCCAGATCTTTTGAGGATAAACAACAACAACAAATTATCATTCAGGCATATCAAATATATTTTTGGCTTCAAATGGTGTATATAAAATTCCAAAATGTTCAAAATCGGGATCATGCCAGCTAATGGGATAAAAATTAGAATGATATTCCAGAATTGTATTTGTCTTTTTAAAAACATACATTATATATGTTACAATATGCATCTATTAAAAATTAATAATTAATTTGATTTGCAATTAGTCTAGCTAATAATGACAAAAAATGCTTTATATTTTTGCTCAAAAATTTTAGGTATCTTTCTATTTAAATGTTCATGACATTATACTGTTAATTTCCGATAAACAGAGTAATTAAGAAAATTATTGAGCATGTAATTGAATACATCTGAGGATATCAAGCTACTTAAATAATTATCTTTATTCTGTGGAATTTGCTGAATAGTTTGAAAAAGTTTCAATATATATATATATATTTATAGCAATAATATCTGTAGTTTATTGTCTGAAAAAGTATTTATCATATGAGTTAAAGTTTTTAATTTTTATTATAAAATCCCTTGATAGTTTTTTCAGAGAGTTGAGAGACAGAAATTTCTTCTATTGAAATTTAATTTTTCATAAATTTAATCTTTCAATTCTAATCAGTTACATTATTTACTTTTAATAACTTAATTTTTATATGTAAACTTTTATATTTGTGTTATTATATATCATTATTTGTAATTGTGCAGTCATTGAATTTTATATTTTCAAACCAAATATTCATCACAAATTAATTGCCTTTTATAATCATTTTAAATTAAACTGCTAACATATATTATTATTATTATCATTTATGTATTCTTCCTTTACTTTAGAACCAACTTGTCAATGTGATTCACGAGGAAGCTTAGGTTTAGAATGTGACTATCGTAATAATTGTCCTTGCAAGGTAAATCTCTGTTTTTTTTTACAGTTTCCAAGAGATTTTGTTCTTTTTAAGTAGTGCTTATTTTGTTATTTCATTATTTTAGCCAAATGTTCAAGGAAGGAACTGTAATCAGTGCAAAGAAGGCTTCTTCAATTTAGAATCTCGTAATCCAGAAGGTTGTGCTCCTTGTTTCTGTTTTGGAGTGACACAGCAGTGTAGTAGTAGCTCTTATTACAGAAGTCAGGTATTTGTTAATACTCTGAATTTCATACTTTTTTTTACTTAATCCTATACTTAATAAAGGTTCAGTTATCTCCATTTGATGTGTAATATCCTTGCATTTTAAAATTTAGGGTACTAATTTTGAAAATTTGAATAATAATATTTTTAAAAACTTTTTTTTTCTGTTTTATGTGTTTAATCTGTATAAGGTTTTTTTTTTTCAAATTTTTTAATGCTTTATGGTGCAAAAACATTTAGCATTAAAAAGAAATATTAACTTAGGATTGCACTTTCACTCTGTATAGAAATCAATTATTTTCTCATCTTATTCTTGGTTTGACTTGAATATAGGGTTAGAACTTTCTTGTTCTTTTCATAAATATTTGTAAATTTGTTTATTACAATAAAAAAAGATGCACTTGTAAGAAGAAGAAATAGTTTTGTAACAATGTTTTGGATTTTAAGGCCTTTCATGAAATGCTGCTTATATTAATGCTCGTTTATAAATCCTTTTAGGACAATTTCTACTGGATTTTGTACCTTTAAACTGCAGTAATAAAAAAATTAAATCAGTAGTTTTCATAAAAAGTGTAATTATTGTATAATTTCAACACCTGGTTTTGTTAGGAATTATGGCAATTACTAATTACAGAAATTTATTTTTTATTCAGAAATTCCATAATGAGCAACATTTATTTTCACTTCATGCTTTTATAAGTGTTTAATATCTCTCATTGTTGAAACTATTTTTTAAAATATCAATTGCAATTCGGTTATTATTAAATATATAGCAGAACCGAAGTAATTTATAGTTTATATTCAGTTCTTATTTTGTAAATTTGTTCTTATTAGTGAAGTAAAAAAAAAAAATTAACTAAAATAGACAGACAAGCACCAACTGTTTTTTTATTAATTGATTTACTTTATTTTAAACTTGCAAACATCTTAATTATAATAATTAAATAAAATAATTTTGATATTTTTCCCCATAAAATTTAATTTCTTTAATTTTGTTATGTCGTTTAAAAACATTTTTGGGATGACTTAAAAACTATATATAAAAGATAATATAATGTTAAAAAAATGTTATATGTGCCAATTATGGGAATAATTAGGACTTTGATATACAATAATTTTTTCTACTCCATGAACATGTATGATTGCACTTAGTTAACCTTGAATTGTCATTATCATAAATAAACTAGAGATCAGTAAATAATTTATAATCTCTTCTTTACACCTTTGACAGATTGCTATGCGACTGGAAGATCTGGCTGATCCTTACAATCATAACTTCCAGTTAACATCCAGATTCAGAACTCGAACTATTACTGAAGGCATTATAGTCAATCCAAGTCAGAATGAAGTTAGCTTTACATCCTTCCCTCGTGAACCAGAACAGACAGAAACTTTATTCTGGTCTCTGCCTGCACAGTTCTTGGGTAACAAGGTTTGTATACTTATTTCTCAAGTGTTTTAACTAATTAAATTCAATACAGTAATAATAGATATTCACATTTCATTTGCATATTCTTTTTTTTTTTTTCAATAGACTTTTCCCCCCATAAAATACAGCATACTTTTATGACAGTTTTTGATGTAGTCAAAAATTGTCATTTTATTTTAACCATATTTAAGATTGCATTTAAGGAATATGAAAGTATAAATAAAAAAGAACAACACATGTTTGTTATGTCATGATAAATCTTTCTATACAGAAATACTTTTAGTTGATTTTATATGAATTTAACAATTAATTGTAATTTTTTAACTAATGATAGTATAAAATATAACACTCAAATTTATAATTGCTATTATTTATTATCATGAATTGTGTCACCAAAATATATTTTGCTATACAGAATTAACCTTGAATTGTCATTATCAAGGTAAAATTTTAATAACTTTCCTTTTCTTGTCCATAGCTTGCTTCATATGGAGGTAAACTAAAATATACTCAGCAATATTTAGCTGGAGATGGAGGTGATTTGTATGCTGATGCTGATGTAGAAATGACCGTATGTTCTTTTTAATTTTCTTTCTTAAATACTGTTTTATGTGCTTTTTAAGATATGTTTAAGAATATTTTTTAAAAATAATTTTATTGATTTCTTTACTTATTTAGGGTAATGGAATATCAGTATTTTATGTTAACATTCCAACCTTGAATCCTCAAGAAATCAGAACATTTGAAATAGAATTAAGAGAGGTTTGTACAAAAAAAATTCTTAGAATTATTTTTATTAAATATTTTTAATTTTGAAGTTAGAATAAATATTATTTAAAATCTTAAATAATTTTTGATGTATAGTCATTTGTATAGATCTTTTAATTTTAATTTTTATAAAACTTTTTATTTGTATGGATTAAAAAGTGGTTAGTTTTTTACAAATTTTATTATTATTTATTATACATTCAGTGAGTTTCATTTTATCTCGCAAATGAATTTTTTGAATATCTAAAACTGCTGATACGTCTTTATACATATGTGGGGTTTTTTTTAATGAGGAAATATGCTGGCTTGGTTTTGGTACTTTGATGAAATGAAGCTAAGCAATTAATTCAAATAATTTTTTTGCCATGTGGCTGTTCTTGCCATGTATTGATATTGAATCTTATTAATTTCAGCATGCCATTTTTACAGTCTCTTTTTTTTGTCATTAAATAATATTTATTTTATTGATTATGCTAATAAAATAATGTTAGCTGATATTTTAAATTATTTTTTTTTTTTTACTAAATTCATTTTTTTTGTAATTTATATTAGTATCTCTTCTTTTCCCATATGATAATGTTTTTTTATTGTTATGAACTAATGTAATATTTTAAAACTTTAATTCACTTATATTTCTGGTGCCAGAGATTGATTATATTTTATTCCGAGATTTATTTTTAAACTTCTTTTCAGACCAATTGGCAGAGGGTTGATTCCCGAGGGCCAACATCTGCAACTAGAGAAGATTTCATGAAGGTTTTAGCCAATGTTGAAGCTCTTTTAATCCGTGCTTCGTTCCATAACAGAATGCATCAAACCCTTTTAAGAGATGTGCAAATGGACACTTCCGTTCCACAAAGCACTGGCCAAAGCTTAGCCACAGAAGTAGAACAATGTGTCTGCCCACCTGGATATATTGGATTATCTTGTGAAGTAAGATATCTGAAACTACTTATTCATATAATGTTAAAAGATATTGACTTGCAGATAGTTGTAATGACATTTCCTTTTATTTCACTTTGCTGTGAATTACTTTCAGTGACTTTCCCTTTTAAAATTATGCATGCATTAATATGCTTGTGAAACAATATTTATTGGAATAATTTGCAATAAGAGTTAATTATTCATTTTTGAAAACTGTTTTCCTGTACATTATTATGGTTCTCTTATTTATCACTCTTTTCTTATTTAATAATAATAAAACAAAGGCTTTCTGTAATATATCTGTAAATTGAAAATGCTTAGTTATTTTTTGCTATATTATCTCCAAATTTTTAACTATATATTTTGATTTTGTGATAATCCATGCATATTTCTTAAGGAATGTGCCCCTGGCTATATTCGTGATGCAAGTGGACCTGGCCTTGGACGATGTACTAGATGCAACTGCAATGGCCATTCTGAGTCATGCGATGCTACAACTGGAAGCTGTGTGGTGAGTTATAATTATTTAATAATGCTCTTTATTTTTTTATGTATTCTTTAAAATTTTATTTAGTTTGTCTAAAATAATAATATAGTGAATAATATAGTGAATAGCAAGATAGGAAAGAAATTAAAATAAACACTAATAAAATCGATATGTTAATACCAATTAACATTATCTCTTTAATTATTTAAAAATTAACTTTTAATAGCAATGAAGTAATTTATTTTAATTAAAATTAATTATATACACTTGTGATCTTTTACTTTCTTCTCTGCCAAACAAATATTTTTTGGAAGTGTGCAGTACATTATTTCTCGTTTTATTAAAATATTTAGCAAGAGACTATATCATATATTGAGATCAAAACCATTCATCTGTTATTTGATAAAAAGAGAGTTGAATATTTTAAAAAATAAAATTGGTAATTTAAACGATATTTGCACTTAAAAATGCTTCAAAAATTAAGATCTGCTTAATCTTTGTATAGACTCTGTATCTCTTTTGTGTAGTTCATTTTGTGCATCTAGTTATAATATTTTTGAATTTATAAAGAGATATGTGGCTTTTATTATTGAAAAGAAGAATGATGTGGAATCCTTAAACATTTCAAATGCCAACAAAATTTAAACTAAATCAAAATGATTAAACTGTACCAAAATGGAATGTGTCATTTAATTAAATAGCATTTCAACATTCAAGGACTTAAATTTTATTTTCCTGTGTGGACATAATTTAAGTTTAAAATAATCATGCCTCTGCATTTGTTATTTGTTTGCAAATAGCGCTGTCGACATAATACTGTTGGTGAGAGCTGTGAACGATGTGCGGATGGTTTTTATGGCGATGCAACTCGTGGAACTCCTGAGGACTGTAAACCATGCCCATGTCCATTAACTACTCCTCCTAATCAGTATGTATTAATAATTTAAGGTTTTATGTTATTACACTTTTTTTTTCTTAATTGAATTTAATACTTAGTTTATTTTTTTGTCTTGAATCTGTAAGCATTAAAAGGGATTTGATGTGATATTTATAAATTTCATGCATTCTGATCTTTATTTAGATATCAATATTTTTGTTCAAACTTTTTGTTATCTTTGATTTTGGGACCATATTGAATCAATATTTGGATGTTTAAAATTTATTGGTGTTTTTACAACATCTCAGTATTCTTAAGAAATGATTGATCTAAATAAAAGCTATGGTGTTAAATGTTTGGTTGGAAAACGATGTATGTAATGATGGTCTGCTCATAATAATTTATACTGCTGATGATGGAACTAATATAAATTAGAAGTAACTGAATTTTCCAAAAATCATAACAAAAATTGGCTTTTATTTTATTTAAGAATATTTTTTGAATTTCAAGAAATTATATCTGACTAAAATTTGCTATTACTGATTTCCGAAGAAAAGCAGTTAAAACTTCTTTCAGTTTTATTCTCATTCAGATACATAAGAGACATTTTTCTTTATTCACAATAATTCTTGTTGATTATTATAAAATTATTGAATTGAAATAATACTTAAAATTATGGACAATTGTTTTTAAAATTAAAATAATTTTTTTATAAGAAGTCTTCTTATGTATGTCTATTTCAAAGCTTATTTGTATTTTTACAATAGTTGTCCAAAGTGTGCTTGATGAATTTAGTGATATAAACTGGATAATTGAAAATGATGCTTTATTCCACAATTATTCCAGAAAATATGAAAAACAGATAATGAAGCCTTAGCAAAAATATACATCAAGAAATTTTATTTTTATGTGAATTATTTACATAAGTATGCAGTTGTTCATTATTAAATAATTTAAATAATGAATTTATTTTACATTCATTATTAAATAAAAATTATAGCATTCAGCATCTATATCTTCCAGCTCACTCTGGAGCTCAAATCCAGAGAAAGAACAACATTAATTTTCTCAAATAACTATGTTATTTATAAGTTCTGAAAAGGCTATGATATCACATGGAATTCTCTTTATATTTTGGTTTATTATAGGAATAGAATCATAATTCTTTTTATACCAATTTAAAAAGTCCACTTAGAATCTCTGTAAATAAATCTTTTATCAAAAGACTAATGTGGTAAGGTAAGGGTATTGCATATTGTTATTGTATTATAGTATTGATTTTTTCTTTTTATTTAATAAATGATAATTCTATTTCAGATTTTCACCAACATGTTTCCTTGATAATGATGGCCAGCCTACTTGCAATGCTTGTCCACCTGGATATGTTGGACGTAACTGTGAAAAGTATACACTTTGGATATTTATTAAATATATTTTTATTACTCGAAGTGCTTTATTAGTTTCATATTTTACTAAAAATTGTGTGCCTTTAGGTGTGCATCTGGTTATAGAGGTACTCCTGTGCAACCTGGCGGTCGATGTGAGCCTACAGGAGGTAATGTTTTCATTATTTTTATGAATTTGTTAAATTTGTTAAATTTCTCTTCACCAAAACTGATTAACTGAAATAATAATCAATTCATTTTATTGTTAATTTGCATTGCATTTTGAGTGATTTTTAAAAAAATTTTATTTATAAGATATAAAATCTTTATTTTCTCATGAAGTATTTGTGGTAGGATGAAGTATAACTTATTATGATTTCTGTATTAATACATTAATAGCGTAAAGATTTATTATTTGTGCCATTTGTTTGACATTAGAACATTCTTGGAGGGAATTGTACCTGGTCATTAATTGTTTGTAGTAATGTATTACCTTTATAAAGATACCTTTGAATTTTGCTTTTAATTTTTAATTTTGCTTTTTTTGTCTATGCCTTTGAATTTTAAATTTAATATTCTTTATAAATAAAATTTATGTGACTGGGAAAAAGCATTAGGAATAAATTGTACATAGGATTTACCATTTTAATTCTGCAAGATGTTAGTAAACATTAGCATAGAATAATAATAATGCATATGTAAATAATGCATTCATTTTTGAAAAAGTAGTGATTTCAAATAAATATTCTATAATAGTATTCCTTATAGCTACAGTAACGATTTTTTTAAAAAAAATATTTCTTTAAAAATTCCAAATAATTTATATTCGTTAATTTTTTTTCAAATTGTTATTCCTTTATATCATATGTATCTGATTGTGTATGGGTATACAATTTTTTGACTGATTTATCTTTTTTTCTCATATGGTAACTGCAATATCTTTTATACATTTTATATATAGCAGATTTTCTTGTTCTCTTTGTATTATATTTTATAAAGATTAATGGTGTGGCAAGCAAACAGCAGAAAGAAGCAACATTTTTATATTTGACACATAACTTATCATAAAGAACTTACAAATTTTACATATACAATGTCATACATTTTTATACAATGACTTTATATAATAATATCTGATAATATTTGTTCCATTGTTAATTGTAAGAGAATAATATTCTCTGATTGCTATCAGGTAGAATAATGTGAAGGAAATAAGATTATATGGAAATTTTATAAAAATAATTTAAGCTTTTTTATTAAATCTAACTGCCTTTGGCCATCATTTGTTGTTCCTCCCTTCTGATGCATCATATGATTTTGATCTACTTATAGATCTTGAATCACTTGAATGCTACAATTTTTTTTTTCTGAAAATGTATTTGGACGTTAATTCTAAATATTGACTATATTTAATTACAATTCACTTTTTTATGCATAGCATTGAAATTCATGATTCTCTGAACATGGTATAAAATAGTGATAAACATTAAAACTTTGCTATTTTAATAGTCTTACACTTGCATATTATATACATGAAACTCCCTAATAAAGTCAAATCTCATGCCATTATTGTGCCATTAAAATTTAAATGCCTAGGTAATCGATATTAAAATTGAATCTTGCCTTTCATGGTATTATATCTTTACTTTCTTGGTCCTCATATAAATTGTACAGGTAATGTACAAAATCTACCTTAACTTTCTGCAATGGAAGGATATCAAGTGATTAAATATTTGTTAAAACAATGAAAAAGATATGAATTTTTTTGCAATAATGAAGCAGTTGTTTAAAATTATACAATCAAAAATATTTTTATAAGATTGTCAGAAATCGAGAAAAAAATTTGTACAACAATTAAATTAATGTTATAAAAATTTTTTAAAACAATATTAAAATTAGTTTTGTGCTATGATATTCTATCATGAGGAAATGTTAAATATGCAACTTCTTTTCAATTAATTAAAATTTTAAAATGTCGTTTTGAAGTCTAATTTTTAATGTACATTTATACTAATTTTGATATTGCTAGCTTTACACCTAGCATTTGGCCTACAAACATACTTATATTATTTTTAGGAACTATATATTTTTATTTATTTTCTGATAAATATGTAACTTTTTTATTAATACCATATCATGCATATCTTTTAAATCATTCATATCTTAACTTGGATGATTTTTTGTTTTTCCTACCATTTCATGATTATTTTATTGTTCATAATAACAGAGTAGCATTTCAGGATTTGTGCTTGATGTTAATGTCCAACCATCTGTACTTGTGAAAAACTCTGGAGAGTTGGCTGTAATTCACTGCCTAATTACTAGCACCGTTCCATATCGAGTGGTTTGGCTTCAAAACAATGACACCATTTTTGATACTAGATCTGGAGCTAGAATCAAAAATACTGATACTGAGAGTACTTTGTCTATACCCAATGTCAACAAACAACACCAAGGATTGTACACTTGTCGAGCCATTGCTAAGAACAGAAGTATCCAGAAAGTTTCGAAGCTGATCGTTTTGGGTAAACATTCAGTGGAATAGTTGGACTTTGGCATTCGTTTTTTGGCACTTTGTAGACATCTTGTGGCTTCTTAACACATTCTCTTCAATGTTCGTGCCTTTATGTGAAATTTCATTCTGGAAAGATCTGGGATATTATTTTATAATAGCCTTCTTGATTTGAACTTCTTTGTAGTTCTTGTAGATGCTCTTTTTCTTATCAGCAACACTTGCTGTTGTGTTCAATCTCTTCTATTGTTGTTAGTGTTTGATGTTTAGATGTAGATCTACTCCATGTGTTTGAAGGCTATGTTTTTGTGGATTAGTATGTATGTGTATGTGCAAATTATATAGAAAATGGTTGTTTCTATTCTATTAGTTAGGAATTTTTAAAAGTTATATTGAAATTTTTAAATTTGATTGTAGCTGATATTTGATTTTTATTATCATATTACTGTTTAATTTATAGCATTTGTTCTAAAAAATATTAACTTTATATTTTTAATAGATTTTGTTTTAAAATATAATTATGACTCAAAAGTTCTTTTGCATTTAATAACTTAATTTTTGATGCAATGTTAAATCATTTGCATAGCAAAATCTAATGAAATACTCAAAATATTCCTGTAGTAATCTTAAAGAAATGATCTAATTTATAATTTAAATTACCAAGCTGATTTTTTAAAATGTTCTACTAATGTGGTGTGAAAACAAATACTAACTTTCATGTCTTTGTGTTTCTTTTTATGTGATTAACTGATTAACTGTTTGTTATAAATTAATTTTTACTAATATTTGTCTTACACTAATATTTTTGTAATGTGCCAAAAATATTTTCACTAATCCTATTTTTTAGTATTTAACCACAATTTCAAAATTAATGTTAGTTAGTTATTAAATATTGACAGTAATCATTTTTTTTAATGATTGATTTTAGAATGCTAAAGTCTTTTTATTTTTCTTCGATAAAGGTGTCAGCCCAACCATACGTGTTAGAGTTGAAGAACCACGTACTCAGCGTCTCCCAGTTGGTGCAACTGTAACGTTTAGATGTACTGGAGTCAGCCAAGTTAGTGATGTGAGTATTCCATGCTGCATTCTTATATATTAAACCAATCTTGTTTTCCTCGATAATAATTCCGAAGTTTTGATTGCCATTTCTTTAAAAATTTTATCATTTACAGGTGACATATACTCTAGTCTGGACCAAGGAAGGTGCAGCAATGCCTGCCCAAGCTACTGAAGCCAGTGGTGTATTAACTATTCCCAATGTGAGACCTGAAGATACTGGAACTTATATCTGCACTGGATCTGACCTTACTAGTGTTGCACAAGATAGAGCAACTCTCTTAGTTGAAGGTATGTTTTATATTAAAAAAATACTTCTTGAAAGCTTTTTACCACACTATATTATCTCAGATTTGCTGCTATTTAAGGCACGATATTTTCCCAATGAATGAAAGTTTTTAATATTTTTGATTTTAGCTATTAAAATAATTTATTTTTTAAAAATAAATGAATTTAGTAAATCATTAAAAGAGGAAGACTAATTTTTTTCATTTTTAATTTATCTGTAATCCAATGATTACTTAAAATTATAAAAATTGAAAAAATAATGTTTATAAAAACAGAAATTTTTATTGCTAATGATATAATCTCAGTGGTTGGTTTTATAATTATCATATTTTAAAACATAATAGCAAGTTTATATGTCTCAGAACATTAGAATCCTTCTAAAAGCTTCAGTATCTACATTCTTAATCTGTCTCTTGCTTAGCTGAAGAATTATTACATACAGATTCAGTATTTATTTATATTATCATTGGATGCTTTAATTCTTAAAATCTCAACTTTTAAAATAGTGGTTTTAGGAATAGTAGATTCAGTCATAAAGTAAGAGTTTTAAAGAATCTAATTTTGTCATTAATTAATGCATTATTATTTATTGATATATACTATAATTTATTTTTTATTACTATTGCTTAAGATTGAATGATAGATGAATTATTAAATTTACATTTGGATTTCTTATTCAATAACTTTTTTTGTGTTCAGAATAATAAACTTGTGTTTTTGAAAATATCTGAATTATTTATTTTTAAGAATAGATAAAATTCGTTTATGAAATATTAATTTCTATAGTGCAAACTCAATAATATTTGATGACATTAGAAGATGAATCAAAATAATGGTTTTATAAGTAAAAATTTATGGCACAGTATTAGAAAAACAGTAGTTATAGATGTCCAAACACAAATATTTTTGTTTCTATAAAATTACCTTTTAATTTAAAATTATTCTTTATCTCAAATATATGAGTTTATTTTCTGTTAAAATTGATTTTGATGCATTTTTAGGCACTGGAAGACCCACACCACCTCGTGTAACTATCGAGCCACATTACCAAGAAGTTAAAGTTGGAGATCCTGTAGAATTCCGTTGCATTGCTGAAGGCTTCCCTGAACCTCAACTTCGATGGACTGGAGGACGAAACAACCAAATAAATCCTCAGGCAACTTTTGTTGCTGGTTTCTTCCGAATTCCTTCTGCAAGAAAGAGTGATGAAGCAGAATATTTCTGTTCAGCTACCAATTCTGCAGGTTCAGAATCAATGAGAACGGTTCTACTTGTCCGAGGAGGTAGAAAATATAAATTTTTACTAGCTGTTTCATAATTTTTATATAAAAGTTTTATATAAGACATCTGTATGAATAGTTTCTAATTAAAAAGAATATTTCTAATTTTTTGTGTATTTGAAAGAGCTTCTCTCATTAATTTTATGTAATAATTCATTGTTGAAGTTTGTTCAAAATATTTGTAAGTATTTGCTACTCAGTATGCCTTTTTTCTTAATTTCTTTTTCAGTGGAATTGAAACTACAATCTTTTTTAAGAAATCTTTTTTTAAATCAGTTGTTAAAATAGAAGCTCATTTAATGAAAATAGCAGTTTCATTTTACTGCTGTTTAATGATTCTTTTTTAAGATTTAAAATTAACAAATAAGCCTTTGAAAATTTCATATTTTTAATTTAAAAATTACTAATTTAAAAAAAATGAAATTCGTGAATATAGAAACTGTGAAACAAATTATTTAATTAAATTCAGTTTTAAGCTGATAATTTTTTTTAAACTGTACTTGTTTCAGAAGAAAGGTTGGTTTATTATGATTTTAACTGATTGTTAGTATTTCATGAAGGTAATTGAGAAATTTTATGATTTAAATACTGGTATTCCATTGCAGATATTAAAAGGCATGTTTTCTTTTTGAGATGAGTACATACAGTAAAAGCTCTAATTCTGTGAAGTTACTTCAATCATCCAATAATGAATTAACGAATATACAAAACATGTAAATTATGTCATTGTGTAGCAGGGAATAGAATGATTTCTGTTTCAAAATCTTGTGTGCTTTGTTCAAATTTAATAAAATTATTTGTGTGTATGTGTGTAAAAAGTTTTTAACAGTATAACTGATTTTTGTCAAAAGACTTAGTGCTCTTGATGAAGAAAATTTGATTCTGTAGAGTAAATCAATTAACCTTGATGTATTTTTCTTCAAAAGATAATCAGATGATGCTAAAATTTACTATATTAGTAAAATTCAATACAATACTTATTTATGATATTGATATAATATTTAATAAATCTGCATGCCTTTTTCATTAATTTTTTATCACATGAAAATTTTAACTCTCTGTACTCAAACCATGACAAACATGAGGACTTTTAGATCAATTCAATGATAATTCATATATTATTAGTATCGTATATAGATTCAACTTAGTTTCTTTTTTTTATAGAAATTATATTAAAATATTTTCTTCTATCATAGAAGATACTGCTACAGGGGAAGAACCACAACTAACCATCACTCCTTCAACTTATGAAGCCCAAAGATTGGAAACTGTTGTATTCCAGTGTCGTGTGACAGCAACTCCAACTCCCTCTATCACATGGTCTTTCTCAGGTGGTCAGTTACCTGAAGACAGCAGCCAAGTTGGTGGTGTTTTAACTTTACCAAGAGTCACAGAAAACCATCAAGGTGTGTATGTATGCACAGCTAGTAATGTACATGGAACGGCTCAAGCACAAGCTCGTTTGTTGATTGGCTCACGTAAGTTTAACAATACTTTTTTATATCCAATATTTTATTTATTTGTGTTTGTATCATTTAATAGATGTACTGTCAAAGGGCAATATAATTTTTGCATTTTTTCCCCCATGCAAAATATATTTGGGCATTCATTGAATTTGCTATTCTGATAGAATAATGAATATTGATAAGACAGTGTATCCAGAAAATCAAAAATTAAAATTGTCCCCAATCATTGAAAATTATAATTATCTCTAAATTCTATTATCATTGTGTTTTTAGACAGTTGGGTTTAATGATCAATTGATGAATTTATGAGCTGTGACATTTTTTTATTTGCAAGAAATTTTTGTTTGGTACTGTAAAGAAAAAATTGCTGAGGAAAAATAATTAAAAAAAACAAAAGGTCATAAATATGCTTTCAAAACCAATATTGTATTTAGATTGGGTTGTGTCTGTATCTTATATTTTAGAACTTGTTAAAATTATAGATAAGATTTTTTAAATGGATATATAAATTGATTCAAAACAGTTATTTTTCTGAAAATCCCATAAATATTTCTGTATTGTTTGGAGAAAATATATTTATAGTGAACAATATTTGCAAAATGTAATAATCTCTTTATGTTTAAGAGTAAACAATTTCAGATTTTTAAAAAAAAGGTAGAATTAACCCATTAGCATTGTTATTATTGTTATTTTTACTTCTTTAGGTGGCATTTACATTGTAGAAATTTTTATACATTGATTTTTTTTAAAGATCTTTTAAAAATCAAAACAATGTCTATTTCATTTCAGTACTTTATGAACATTAGTATTTTTTAAGAACCTTTAAAACTTCTGTCTCAAATTTTTAGAAGATGCATTTTAATTACTATAGTTGTTTTACTTTGACAGGACGTAGTCCACCTACAGCACGTGTAGAACCCGAGAGACAAACTATAATGCAAGGTTCTTCAGGTGAATTGAGATGCATTGTTGGTGGTATTCCCAGACCAACTGTTACTTGGAGTAAAGTGGGAGCTGATTTATCAAATCGTCATAGGGTAAATATGCAATTATTACAAGTTTTTGTATATTCCCTTTTAAAGTAATTAAGTAATTTATTCATGTGTTTAGTTCGTATGCAAGACACCAAGAAGAGAAAATTTAATGAAGCATTAAAATATTATCTTTTTACTGCATGCTATTTTGTATGTCATAAAAAAGCTCTTAAATATATAATGTTTGTTTTATTAGAATTTAAATTTTGCTGGTTTTATTCATTGCATCCCTGTTAAATACAATGAATTCTAAAATCAGTTGCCTATTTTTGTTTTATATTTTATATTTTTATATTTTTTAATGAGTTTATCAGTGGTTATTTATTGTTTACTCTAAAATAATAAAAAAAAGTTATATTCACTTGAATATTATTTCTTATATTTTTTTAACAAAAATATTTTTTCTTGTGCAATTTTACTAAAGAGTATAATATTGTTTTTAGTAGTTATTGATTAAGCTGCATGTTATGCACACATTTAATTAATTCTTGGTGAATTGCATACACTTTATTGTTTATTGTTTTATTTTCTTTATAATTTCTTATACAGTGTCTTGTATTGCATATTAGATTCAAGATGATAATCTGTACATTTCTGATGTGACTGTTGAAGATAGAGGCTTATATGTATGCAGAGCAGAAAATAGAGATGGATCAGCCCAAGCTTCTGCTATTGTTGAAGTTGAACGTGAATATTTCAGAATTTTTCCTTTATGTCATTCATTTTTTTTAACCTTACATAAAAAATGCTTTACTTGTAATTTATTTTTTACATTTTTAAAGTTACTCTTATCGATAATGTTATATTTTTATATGTTTCACTTGTCAAAACTGATAGCATTATTAGATGAGATTGAATTTTCTTTTAGAAAATTTTTCAAAGAAACTTTTAATGTAATTGTCAATTTTTAAATTATTTTCTATTTTTTTTATTTTCATATTATAAACACAAAATAAGAGAATAAATCTACAGAAGAAATATAAGTTTTTGATATAGCAGTTATTTTGGCATTTTTAAAATAGTAGTTTTCTTAATATTATAATATTTTATTTTTATGTATCAATTTTACTGACCATTCTTTCAACAAAAAAAATCAAATGTTTTGTTATAGGACGTGAAGTACCAGCAATTGAACTCTACCCTGAAGCTACACAGACAGTGATCCGAGGTGGTAGTTCATTATTCCAGTGTCGTGTGACAGCTGGTATACCTACTCCTACTGTTGAATGGGTCAGAGCAGATGGTAGTCCTTTCACAAGCAGTACAGAGATCTTGAATGGTGGTGTGATAAGGTATAAATTCTTGGCAATTCATTGAATTAAAGGAATTTCTTTTATTTTACATTCGCCTGGAAAATTAATTCATTGTAGAATTTTGGTGAAAAAATTTTAATTTAAAGTTTTTTTTATCATTTTCTTAATAGAATTGATTTGGGATGTTTTGCAATTTGTAAAAATTGAAGTAACAATAGAAATATATCTGTATTGTGTATGATCACTTAATGTGATTGTATCTGGAGCTCTGTTATTTAGTTTTATTAATGTTTAGCAATGCTAATGAAATCATGTAAACAACAAAAATAAATCTCCATTTCAAGCTGTGGTGATGTTTAGAAAAATAAGGCTGTATTGATGTCACTCAATCATTTACAAAAAAAAAGTATGTTTAATAAGTTATAATATATAATTGAAGGCATTGCTTAAAAACTGATTTGAAGTATGCAATTCACTAAGTCACTCTTTCACTAAGTTCCAAAGATGTCATTCTTCTATAAAAATTTTCATATCTCTTTATTAAATTTCTTCTAAATATATTAATATCTGAGATAACTTCTACTACATTTTTTTTGTTTCTTTGTGAAAAAAGTGGTGAATTATTATTATTAATAATTTTTTTTATTCCTTCTGTGATTTGAAAGCTTTCAGTATTTTCATAGATGAATTTAATATAGAGTGTTTATGTATAACGTATCACTTGGAAATGACTCATAGTATCTGCTTATGTATTGTAAGGCTTTTTAAATATGAGCTGATAATTTTTAGATTAAGCGGTATATTTAAAAGATGTTAACGTAATTATCAAAACAAAAGTGTGTATAATATTAAGTCATGTTCAGAATTTTGGAGTTACAAGTTTTTGATATACATATAAGTAATAATGATTATCATTGAATGACAAAAAAGCAATTAAAGTATCAAAATTGTTTAATAATGCTTTTTGTTGGTTAACACATGATTATTAACAGTATATTTTTAATTTTATTATTTAGTTTTTCAAATTTTCTAAACTATAAAATAGGATTAATTGGGTTTAAAAAATTTTAATTAATAATTTTCCTGGAAATGCTTATGAACTTAATTTGCAAACTGTTAAACGTTTTTCTATAATTATATAACTGTATGTCTTTATTTTGATTAATCACAAATTTTAGAATCTTTTTTACTAATGCATTCATTTTTATTTGTGCAAAGTAGTTTCCTTTTTAATATATAGCTTGTATAAATTGAATCGCATACATAAATGTATTATGCATTTCTTTAACATTTTGTAGTTTTAATTGCAAAAATTAATTGTACAATTAATTTTTGCAAATGCCTTATTTGTTATAAAATTGTTTTTATTACTTTATGGGTATAATCTAACTGCTATCTTTGTATTATAGATTTAACAGAGTTACAGGAGATGAAGAAGGTACTTACATATGCACTGCTGAAAACTCAGGAGGTCGAGTTACTGCTCAAGCTGTTCTCCGAATCCAAGGTTTGTTGTACTGTTTATTATTTCATGTTTATTAAATATTTTGATTTCTTTAAAGTATTAAAATAATTTTTCCTGACATTTCAATGGCATTTTTTGCATTGACTATAAATACTGTTTGATAAAAAGAGATTATTTTTTTAAAAAAATCTAATTTATTTAAACTGTTATAAATTGTGGATGAAATAGCTTTTTTGAAAATGTGAAACATATTTCACTTATGTAGTAATTTGTGAATGAATATGCTTAGTGCACATGGAGCCTGTATGTACCTTAGTTTAACAAAGCACCCTTTACTTTTATCAGGAATGAAATTTTCATAATATATGATGAATTAAACTTCTCCTAAGAAACAAGCATTGTTTTAATCTGATTAATTATAAAGCTTCTTTTATTATCAAAATTCATATTTAATCGCAACTTAGTTGCTTAACAATGCTTGAAATATTATTTTAAATTTAAAAAAATTATAATTACTTTTCTGAAAATAAAGTGAATGTAAGATATATATATATATTAGAATTTATTGGTTCTTATAAGTGGAAATTTTGAACAAATTTTCTTAAAAAGAAGCATAGTAATGATTTTGCTAAATTAAAGCCAATGATATATTAATCATTCCCTGTATTATTTGCTTCATTTATTTCATATTAAATAAGTATTTCAGTATTTAAATAAGTGAATTAATCTCATATATTTGTGCATTAAATTCAAATCTAAAAGGATTCATTATTCCTAATTTACCTTTTGTGTATAGATGATTGATTTTTTTCCTTTCATCTCTAAATGTTCACATCTCATGCTTATTTTTCTATTCATTTCTTAACATTACTGGCACGGTTAGTAATTTTGAATTTTTGATTTTTAACATAATTTTCATTTCCAATATCGAATATATTATGTAAAAATTAATTTTTAATGAGCTAAATGGAGTTTATTCTAAGTCTAGTGTCAATTTTTATTGTGGAAATTCGGCGAGAAATGTAATAACAATGTTGTATCTGTGTTCATTAGCCGTCATGTAGTTTTAAAATGAGGTGCAAATTTATCACATCAAATGCAGACATTCTTCCATTAGTCACTTTTGGTTATTGGCCAATTCAGCAAAAACACGGTTTTGTTTAATTTGAATTAAATCTTTTGCATAAGTTGTTTTTGCCTTCCCTCAACAAAGCATTTTTAAACATCAAATTATAAGTTTGATTACAGCCTTGTTATTTTGATAGCTTTATACCTCCTTGGTTTGTAGTGTAATAAACCTTCTTAATGAAGTAGTCATCATCATAGTGCCATTAAAAATTTAAATGTTTGGCTAATCTATTTCAAATGGCACATTGCCTTTTGTAGTAGTCTAATTTCGTGGAAACTGCACCCATAAAAAGCAGAATATTTCTTCCTTAGTTTTCAACAATAGATGATAATTTGTTAATAAGATATTTGACAAAACATTGAAAATTGTTAGAATTTCTTTGCTATGCTTTGCTGCTTTGAAAATAATATAAAAAATGTTTTTAAAAAGTTTTAAATTTTTAGAGAAAAGCTCCATGATTATCAAATTGGCTTACTTAAAAATGTATTTTTTTAAATGGTATGCATGAAATTTGTGTGATAATATTTTAAAAGTTATCAGGGTACGAGTTCGAAATCTCGTTTAATTTATAATTTCTGTACACATATGCACAAGTCTTTATTAGTAGAGATGAATTTCATATTTAAATCTCTTAACAATCACTGGTTATTTCCATTACTAATTGCTATCCAAACATAGTCATAGTATACAAAGATTGGTTCAATCTATTCTGAAATGCTACTTTTCATCTAGGGACATTGGCTGAATAATAAAAATTCAGTGCAATTGTAGAACTTAAGCAAATAGTAGAAAGTCATTCTTATGGAGAATAATTAGTCACAAATTATATCTAAAAGTAAAAGTGTTTTCTAAAATTATTTTAAGAAAAAGGTTTGTTCCAATAGCAAGGCATAATCTTATTTGTGATAGGTGTTTTGACATGTCCTGGCTTATTTGAGATCAAAAACATTGATCAAACACTTGGTGTGGAATAATAATACTTTTCCTTGATCCCTCGCCCCCTCATTCCATATCTAGGATCTATACATAAATTGTTGTCATCTAGGATACATGGAGGCCCATTCATGCAAGTGTTGCTAACTTTATCTTCATTTATGTATAAAAAAGCATATATCTTTAATTTCCAATATAAAAGGCAATGCATTTGCTTGTAAAATATCTTAGTAAAAATTTAATTCTAATACTTAAACTTTGTTGTTGTGCTAGCAGACTCGGTACTAAGTTTAAATTTATTGTCGCATTCTATGTAACAAGAGGTGGAAGATGAAATTTAAAGATGTAAGTCAATAATGGTAAATCTTATAAAAAGATATTCTTCATCTTTTGCCAATTGCTTTTGAAGAAGGTGGCAAAATTTGATGACAATAAATTAATGAGGATCACATTCTAGCTATAAGACTAATAATATGTGTTATATATTTATAAACGCTAGCTGTAGTGTAATGTAATTAATGGTTGCTAAAAATTTTAGTTAAATATTTTATGTAACTTCCTTTTGTCGTTTTTCTTGTAAAATATTAAATTTTTTAAAGAATTTTTTTTAAAAAGAATTTTGCTGTTGCTTGGCTGTGAAGTTAAACAATCGTAAATGCAACAAAATTATATATATATTAAAAGTATGCTTTTTCGTGAACCCCTGCTCAAGGTGAAAAGATAAGCTGAATCATCATATTTTTTTATTTTTTTTTATTGAACATTTATAAATCCCCCGTGCACCACAAAGTATCACACGGGGCTTACAGAAGTAAGTATGTAACACATTACAAAAAGAAAAAGAAGAAAATTTAACTGTTATGAAGGATTACAGATGTCAACAAGAAATTTACAGAAATTTTCAATAGCACTTCTAGTGGAAATAAGTTGGTGAAACTTTGGTGGCCAATTTATATTTATGTCCTTGAGAGCCAGTCTTAGGATCTGTCTTCCTTTGACAAACTTGGAACATAGAAGGAGCACATGTTCAACATTTTCCTCCCCACCAATATTACAATTGCAGGAAGATGACGGAAACAAATTAAATTTGTACAAATAACTTTTAAAGTTACCATGACCAGTTAGAAATTGGGTTATTTTGTAATTAGTATAAAAATGATGGCATGGCAGTCTCTTATTAATGGATGGAAAAAATTTCTTTGTTAAGCTCCCTTTATTTGAAAGGAGATTTCTTGATTCCAAGACCCCACCATTTTTTCTCTCGTAATCTTCTTGTAAAAGGATTTAGGAATATTAACGTCAATGTCGATTTTGCGCTTAGTGGCAGCTTTTGCAAGCCAATCGCCCCGCTCATTTCCATAAATGCCCGTGTGTCCACGAACAAATGCAAAAACTATTGAGATATTTTTATCTTTCAGGCTTTTAATTTGCTTTTGGATTTCAACAATTATGTTGCTAGACGAAGAAATACACTTCAGAGAATCCAAGGATAATAGAGAATCGGTACAAATAAGATAGTCTGAGATTGCACTATTTTGTTCAGCGATCCATTTGATGGCGAAGTTTAAACATAAGAGTTCAGCTACGAAAAACTGTGCATTCATCACGAATTCTAAATCCAGGACGAAATATTAATAGAACAATAAAAACGATTAGAGTTTCTCTGTAACACATTAGTGTAGAATACTCTTAAAATACTTTTTAAAAATCAATTTAAAAAAATTATATGACTAAAGAATTGGTTTCCTTAAAAGAATAAATTCTTTAATTTTAAGATGATATAAAAATAATTTTTCTGATATAATATTTTTGGAATTTATGGTGAAAACGTGAGAAAGTTTCGATTAATTTTTAATTAATTGAAATCCGAATTAAAATTTGAAAAGTGCTGAGCTACACGTGCCTGTTACTTTAAAGTATATATTTTTAAGTTGATAGCTCTATATCAAACAGCTTGACCTGTGAGGTGCTAGTACTTGCATACAAATTCACACTCATTCATTTTTACTTTACTCTCTTGTATACTTAGTAATAGAGAAAGTATAGTAATCGTCAAAAATTCAAACTCGAGATTTTGACAAATCTCTACGGTTCAGATCGCGAAAAGAAAAGATCTACGTTTCAGAGTGAGAAAAATACATTTTCGGAAAATATCCGTCCGCCTGTCCATGACAAAGATAACTTAAAAACGCTTTGATCTAGACGGATGAAATTTGGTCTTTATGCCAAATTTGTGGGTTTCTATCAAAGTTTGAGCAAAGTCCATCTAGAAGAAGTCTGTCCGTCCAGCTGCTCGAATATAATTAAACTATAGCTACAAAATGAAGAGATTTAGATAGATAAAATTTGATATACAGAATTTACTTCTATAATCTAGACACCTTCCTAATTTTGAGTCAGTTCTATCTAGAGATTAACTGTCTGATGGTCTATGCTTTCAGAAACATATAAATGGGATAATTCAAAATGACCTAAATATATCAAGTTTAGTATGTGATTTTATGACTACGAGTAGGGATTTATTTGAATCGGTGGGAAAAAAAAAAGTGCCTGAAAAAGAAATGTAGGCTTTTACACGAAATTCGTAGATTGCTATCAAATTTTGAGCAAAATATGTTCGGAGGAAGCTTGTATATCCGGCTCTTCGAAAACAATATGATTATTAAAAAATGAAAAGATCCAGATAGATAAAATTCAGTATGCAGAATTAATATTGTTACAAACCTGCAATTCGGCTTCCCGGCATAGTTTGTTCCATCAATAGAAAGAAAGTTTTACAGTCATCTGAATGAGACTAGCGCTTCGGAGGTCCCAGAGCTTGGCGACCATTTGGCGACTTGGCGACGAATTTGGCGACTTTGGCGCCAAAATAGATAATACCCGAAACTTCGAGAATTTTCCCGATCCGTCCAGTAGGAACCGAGATACGCCTCGAACGTTCCTGATTGGTTGAGAGGCTTCTAGCCCCGCCTCCTGAGACCTATAAAAGGAAGCGACCGCCACTGCCAGGGGACGACGACGGAGTAGTCCGAAGACGGAGACGACGAAGCCAGTAGTCGAGACGACGAGAAGTCCGAAGACGGAGAGGAGAAGGGAGACGACAGAGTCGTCGAAGACAGTCAAGTCAGTAATCCGAGCCAGAGTCGGAGAAGTAGAAGACGGAGGAGTCGGAAGCGACTGAGGCAAGCTAGTGCTGAACTGAGCTGTGCACTACTGTCTGCGGTAGATTCTGGTTGTATGCTGCTGTTGTATGCTACACGTCTCGGGTGAAGATAATCGTCTTCTGTGCTGTATATAGTTGTCGCTTTGTGCTGTCCTGTGTGTCTTCGTGTAAATAAGCGTCGTTATTTCTTTTTCCATTGCCGTCTGATTATTGAGCGTTCTCCACACCATATAACTTCCACTATCCAAACGAACCCCGGTAAAGAAAAGTTCGTAACAATATCCATAGTCTAGACACCTATCGAATCTTGAGCAAAAATCCAGCAAGGGGTTGATTTTCTGTGGGTTTTTACTTTTAGAAACATGTGAACGTGATAATTCAAAAACGGCATTATTTAAATACTTCAAATTTGGTATAGTATTTTGTGATTAAAACTGAAGTTTTCTGCCAAATTTTTTGTTTCAGTCTGTTAGGAAAATCGCGTCTAAAACCAGATTCCGAATACTATTTATTAATATTTCGTAACTGTTGTACACCAATGCTATGCAGGGCATTTTCGGAATAACACTTTGTTAGAGAATATGCGAGAGAGTTTTGAGGGGACCAGTCCCGCTGGCTTTGAAATTAAAATTAAAATTCAAAACGAATTTGGGTTTTTTTTTCGCTATAACTCTTGAAAATGCTATAATACAACACTGATTTTTACTCTATATTATAATTCAAAAAGTTATCTTTTAAACAGTATCATTTTAAGTGGCATGCAAATTTTTACTTAATTCTAACAATTAAAAAGATATTTTTTGCATAACTTGGAATTTAATAACCTGTAGTTTTCATAGTTATGAAATTAAAATCATTCTTGTTGTTTCCTTTAATATTTATCCGCGTTATTAGTTTAATTGTTCAAAGGTAATGAAGAAAGATTCTGTTAAGTTCTGTATAGTTTAATTCTGTATAGGAATAAAAAAGAAAAATCTTAAAATCGAAAGATAATTTAACCGGACTGTCATGCTTTTAATATCATTATGATGTTATGGGACTTCGCTCTATGTTAGAATAATGCTTCATATACATAATGAAAAGAACACACGTAAAGCTATTAAAATATCACTGATTTGATTTCTGTCAAAATTTGGCGATTACAAATATTTTGTTTCGCATAAGATTTAACGAAAATAAACACAACCAGTATTCTCTGAAAATCAGCTTGCCGTCGAAGATAGCTACTTTTAAATAATCCCGACAGTTCGTTATCTTCAGAAATTTTAATGACTTCGACAATTTTTGATGGTACAGTTTATAAAAAAAAATAGCAAATACAGATAAAATTATCATGATCAAAACACCACAGTTTTGCTCCTCCGGAAGGAAAACTGCATCGTCATAATCGGATACAAGCAATTATCTAATTGAAGCTGCATGTTGATTTGATGGACATTTCTTCAAAACAAATCCTTATCAAAAAAATGAATATCTAGTAGCTGTATGAAAATTCTATTTGTTTCTAGAGTTAAAGTTACTGCTATCATAGAAATTAATTTTGCTGATTCATAATAACTGAATATAGTTTTATTCTATGGCATAGTGCTTGCAAATAACATTTTATCTTAAGGACTTTTGTCTACTACTCATTCGTAACTTTTTCATAAAAATTCACGCAAAGGACATTTTTTTACTCATAATATTATGCGAAAAAAAATGAAGATGTTAGTAGGTTGTTAATTGACAGGAATCTAGAAGATAATCAAATTATTTTCGGATCTGAATTATCGAATCTGATTTGACCTTTGACGTGCGTGGTCAGCTTTCTATCACTGATATTTTCCAAACAAATGATGCTGATGAATTGCTGGTAGACACATACATCAGATTTGGACTGCGTTTGGATAAATGATGGCCCATTTGCGTTATGCGCTCGCGTGGCTTATCGGATTTTTAACTTGTGCTACTTTTTTTGCCTGTTGGAGATGTTCGCATCTCGTGATTGTGTTGTGGAAAAATGAATCTCAAGTCTCTGGTAATTTTCGATATAAAATTGCTTTGACCTCTTTTTCTCTATAGGTTTATGGGACTTAATTTTATTTGCTTCATTGAATTGATATAGTGATTGGCAAATTTTTTTTCATTAAAAGCCATTTTTAGAATTATTAGAATTGTAAAGTATTGTGTTTACCAAAATAACGAAACTGTAAGTCAGTTGAATTATGAAATATACTTTTTCGAGATTTGAGACTAAAATGTCTTTTTTGTTTTTGTTTAAAAAAAAATTATTTTTGCGTCACTCAAATAAGTAAGCAGTAAATTCTTTTATATTTTTTTGTTATTCTCAATGCTATAGCCAGACATGACGTATTTCCGTGGATTTCAGTGTTTTCGTATCGGGATTTTATCATATTTGAGACCAATTCATTTTTTATGCAATAATTCCACTGTTTATAATATCGCTTGCATTTTTTTTTTGTATAAATCTATTCCTCATTTTATATTATTTCGTTGTTCAATCAATAATTCTTATTTTACTTTTTTTTTTTTTTTTGTCTTTGTCACAATTTATTATTTTATGAAGTTCAGGATTTGTTTTGTTTGTTTGTTTGAAGACCATGTCATATCTATATAGCAGATTATAATTATAATAATAAAATATAATTATTAAAGTAGTAAATAAGTTCTTTTAGATTTTCTTATATATAAATTTTCATTTTTCCCCTCCAAATATCTTGTAGAGACTTCAGATATTTGCAATACATTTAAATTGTGAATTTATAAATTTGCATTTCATTTCTCAAAATATAAGAACATATAATTTTTAATGAGATTCTTGCTCTTGAATTTCTTGAGAAAATTCCTTAAAATTCTAGGAAAATGACATTACCTTCTTTTTTAAATTTGACGACTAATTCACGCTATTCATCCATTTTTTTAAAAAAAATTGATTTATGTTCAAAAAAACGTCTGCCCCCCCCCCCCCCGAAAAAAAATGGTGATCTAACGCTGTAACACAAAAGACCTAACCTATTTTTTCGATATTGTACGCAGCATTTTGAATAGCGCGTAACATCGTGGATGCATCATATGATATGCTATTAAAAGATCGACAGAATTTCAAATACATAGGTTTTTAGTTTGATAAAAGTAAAACTATAAACAGCTACAATTACCTGTTAAAAGAGCCGCTGATTATTGATCCCTGGACTAATAGCAATATCGGATTTACGATTTATGTTTCGGGCCATTAACCTGAGAATTGGTCATAGGAGAGCTATTTAAAATTTTTTATTTGCCTAGCTGCCAAATAAATGCATTGTTAAAAATTTCAAATTTCTTGGATTTATAAAATAATAAAATTTAAATATGTTTACATTGGATTATTAAAATTATTATTAAACTATTTATATCAAACTCCATCTGACAGATTCTTTAAAATAATTTTTTAGTATTACATTTGTTTGAAGTTTATTATTTCTTTATACTTTGACATAATAATTACTTTCAATTGTAAATAAATAAAAATCATTAATATAGAATTACGAACAATTTTTCGAAAGCTTTTTTTAAGTATATTTTCCATGATAAAATGGTAACAAATAAGTAAAAACATAAGCAGTTTTACAAAGTTAGTGAAATAAAAAATAAATAATATTAAATCATTAAAATATTGAGTAAATTAGAAATATAAAAGTAAATTGACTAAATATTAAAAGAGGGACCTGATATTATGGACTGGGTGCGAATTGTTTAAATCCATCATTGACTAACGGTAGCTCGTTCCGTATTTGCGCAATGAGTTATTTGAGGCTCTATTCACCGTTAATGACATATAAGCGTTACTTTTTCTAAATTGTGTCGTCTTTTCAATGTGAAGTCATTTAGTGTGTGGAGTTAGTTGGGGAAAATTCAGAATTTAACTCAAATACTTTGTAATTAAAAGCTTTGCCTTGCTTTCGGTGCTACTGGTTTATATTTCACTTCTCTTTAAAAGGTGAGAGTCATTGTTCTATAAGATAATTAAGATGTTTTCATTAATTTATTGTTCAGTTTTGAAGCTACTTAAACATTTTTTTTGAAAAAATCTCATCCCGTTGAATTCGTTGACATTTAAACCCGTTTATTTTCCAACATTCTATATCACAGCTAGAGAACGGAATTTAAGTTCTCTGTCTCGTGTGCAAAACTGATCTTTCATGGAGATGTTTTTAGATCCACATAAAATGTTTAGTAATTTTTACTTTTACATGATTTGAAGTTACAAGTTTCAATTAACAGTTTCTTCTGTTCAAAATTCGAGTATATTTCATAGTATAATTTCCCATTTTAAAATTTTCCGCGATATTTATAACATTAACGGAGAATATTTATAAGGTTGAAAGAAAATTGTTAACGTATAAGCTTTTCTCAAGAAAATATAGAAATGTTTTCAAAATCATTACTAACTGGAGATAAATGCACCACTTTTTTTAAAAAACAATTTTAAGCCAAAGTAAGGGTACCTTGAAATTTTTTTTATGAATTATGTATTCTCGAATGAAATAATAACGATCTTACTGTTATATATCATAAGTTATTTTAAGGATTTATTTCCCTATATCAGTTTGAAATGTGTTTTGATTTCCTGAATAGTGCAGAATTGTTTTTATCATTTTGTTTTATATTAAATTTACGTCGAATTTTTTTCGAAAACTTAGAAAATTTCTTATTTGAATAATGAGCAAAATCATTGTAGAACCATGATTATCCGAAATCTAAAACATGAGGGCTTTGTTAAACGAACGGTCCGAGAAAATTGATCTGTGTTTTTATTAAAAGATGTGTGCCATAATTGTCATTAAAGCCGATTTTCAGAATACGAAAGAATGTAAATTTATTTATGTGGAAGTGATACTCAATAATTCAAAAAATTATTTAGAAAGAAAAAAATAATTCTTTAACATATTAGTTGTGGTGTGAGCAAATTCTATTTATTTTCATGTAAAAATGGCATTGTAATTATGTCATAAGGTTTCTCCTTGTTGAATAAGGAAAATATTGTTTCGAGAACATCTTTAAAAAATAATAAATGAAAAATTTGAATTTTCAGTGATTAATCTTTTGGCATTCCTTGTTTTGGATTGATCCCGTATTGTCCTTTCTAATACACCATTTAAATTTACTACTCTTCTAGTAATTCCAAGTAAGAAATACTTGGGCAAAATAATATAATTTTTTATAGTACTTGCCGATTTATTTTTATAAATTCGAGTAAACAATTGTCGAAATCCTTGGGGGAAAAAAAGGCATGATTTAAACTTTAGTGTTTTTTTTTAATCAAGTTTTTGATTATCAAAGGTATTGTTGTGTAAAATGTGAATATACATTTCTGGTTTTTCGTCAGTATCGTCTGAACCGCACCAAATATTGAAAATTCGCCAAATATATTAAGGTTGCAACAAAAACCACATTTGACACATTGATAGATGATTATTATATTTGTTAATTATCGCCATAGAAAAATTTTTGGTTGGCGGCAGTATCTTTCATTTTAGTCTAGCGGATTGCTATCTCAACCAGACTGGATGACAGAAGTACTACTGTAATATGTTTTCTTTTACTTTTATAATATATATCTGATTTACTTTTCTTCTAGGTGCTCCAACTGTAAAGATTACTCAAGCCAATCCCTACCGCGTAAGACCTGGTGAAACTGTTAGATTCGAATGCTTGTCTGAAGGTGACCCAAGACCTAATGTGTCATGGAGAAAGCTTCGTCACCCCTTGGTTTCCTACGCTGCAGCTGAAGAGTCCATCGATGGAAAAGCTCTTTTGGAGATTCGTAGGGTATCTCAGAGTGACTCTGGTGTGTACATTTGCTCAGCGCGTAACTCAGCAGGTGTTACTGAGGAGCGCATTCAACTCATTGGTTAGTATATATTTGGATTAGTTATAATGATAATGGATTTATATACAACAATCATATAAAACTCAGAATCAACATTGACTAAATAAACCAAAGATCATAGAAGATTCTAGATAAGGTTTAAGATAGACCATATATTATTTCAAAAAATGCTACATGAAAAACTTTTGCAACAATGAAGTGGTAAGTGACATTTGATTTCTGCCAGCAACTTTCCAAATAAAAAATATGTAAAGAAAGAAAAAATCATTAAATTATTAAAATCTGGTGGAAATTTGATACTTATCATCAAAACTGACTCGATATGAATGCTATGAATAATAAATCTGAAAGAAGTCTTATTTTCTTTCATGAGATTAAATGACTACTATTTGGTGGCAAGTCCAAACCATTAAAATTTTTTCATATGCATATTTTTGAATGCCCTGGACCTTGCTGGAAAGTATTGGAATAATTTTATATACATATTTTCAAATATTTAAATAAATTATTAAAAATAAAATAAATGCAAATAAAATATCTTGTGCAAATTCTTTATGGAATTTTTTTTTAATACTACAAGATATTAAAATCCCAAAATTATGTATTTAGAAGAAAAAAATGAAAATTTTTATTACTCATATCTCAAAGGATATGTTATACAAAATTCCAGAAGTCATACTTGAAACCATGCATTTTTAAATTGCCTCTTTTGAATTGTTTAATTATTAAATTTAGCAAAAAAAAGTCCATTAATTTAATTGAATTTTTTAAAATCCACTTTTAATTTGATTAAAAAGGTTATTCAAATTATTTATTTTATCTTTTTTATTTATTAACTTAATAAGAAGAATTTTTATTAAGTTTAAAGTTAATGATGTAATTAATATTATTGATGTTTCATTTTTAAGGGTTTTTCTTTTCTGAGCATTGAAACTTCATTTAACTTTTATGACAGATAAGAACTGGAAGTTTATTCCTGGGTTTTCATGTGGTTTAAATAGTATAATATCTTATTGAAAAACGATAATTCACAAAAGTAGAACAATTAGCAAAAAAAAAAAAAAAAAAGCCTAAACATATTTTAATTATTTGTAGATATTTAATTTTATTAAGGATAATCACCAGCAAGATAAAATCGCACGTTACAGCATTCAAAATAAATAATATTCATAAAATTAATTTCTGAAAGGAAGAAGTTTGAAATTTAGAACATATTTCATTAAAACTTAAAGTTAAAAACAATTTTTTATTAATTATTTTTTAAACTGTGGACCATTAATTAAGATATTTATCTTTTTTCAAATTCATAACTTATTGTAGCTTTTTTTTAATACTAAAATATCATTATAAAAAGTTTCTAAACTTTTCTTTCAGTAACATATATGCAAAAAAGGAGAAAAAAGTGCAAAATTATTCCTCTCTCTGAACTCCTCTCTAAATCATTTCCAACATCTTATTCAATATTAAGCCAAAGTTGTGAAAAATTATTCAGTATAACATTGAAAAGAGTTATAAGTTATACAATTAAAATGTTAATTATTGCAATTAAAAATACATGATGATTCAAAACTGATTTATATTTGCCTCATAATATTCTTATTTTTTAAATTTAAAATTGTTTATGTATATTTTGAATATTGTGCGAGTAGTATATTGAACTTTATGCAGACTACTGAATGTTCATTAGTTAAATTTCTTTTTAATGCATTCTTATTAAGTCCTTTGGCAATTACCTAAAAACTTTACATCTCCATCTAAATGTACAAAACTTTTTTAAATTCAAATTTTAGTTGAAGAAGTTGACAGTGTGGTACCTGAAGTCATGGTTGAGGACAGAGTAACAACAGCAACAGTAAACAGCAGTGTGGAATTGCGATGCTTTGTCAGAGGTCTGTATTTTTTTTAAATCCTTGCAACAATTATGAATTTATTAAATGAATTCAGAAATGTCTGAAATGTAAATTACTGACTGAGATTTGGTTTTCAGGTACTGACCGAGATCTCTACTTGAAATGGACTAGAACTGATGGTGGACAAATACCAGCTAATCACAGGCTACAAGATGGTGTTCTGTTTATACCAAATGTTCAACCAGAGGATGCAGGCGAATATTCCTGCTTGGGAATTGTCGAAGGGGATGTTGTTCTTTTCACAGCTAGAGCAAGGTTGGCTGTTGTTGGTATGTGCATCTTTTCTTATTTCTGCATTTTTTATTCTTCAAAATTCATTTAAAACTTTGATTCTTATTCATTGTTTACATGTGAGATTTAGGAAAAGTAAAATTGGGGAGTCAGTTTTTGGTTTAGATTTCGTATTGAAATAATTAGGTAATATTTTATGGATATAGTAAATTCTCAATTGTGTGCAGTCTTGCTTTTCTTTGTAACAAAATGTCAGTAATATTTTTAATTAAGAGGTGTTTAAATTTGGTATGAATTTGCCTTGTAAAGCCTACTGTATATATACAAAATTGGGATTTAAGGTATTAAAAAAACATTAGTTGTAAAAAAAGAAATATTATCCCCCCCCCAAAAAAAATCACCTTTTTTTCTTTATGTAAACCAATGTATTTGCAAGAACATAAAACTAATATTGGAAACTAACTGCTGCATCAGCTAATTCCATAGAGATTGCTGCATTTAAAAATATATCAAAGCAAAGAAGATAGTTCGTGTGAATTAATTAATGAATTAATATGATCTTTAAAAAGCATGAGAACTTCTATGCATTTACATATACTGATTTTAAATATTTAAAATCTTTCTAATATTCAAAATAATTTTTTATTGAAATCTTAACATACATAATATTGAATAAATTTTTTTATGTGTGTGTGTAAAACAACAAAATACAATAATTGGCATTTATGTATTAAGCAAAGGATTTCAAAAATTGAATTCACATAAAATCTGGTATTATTTTGCTTTTAAAAATAGAATTTAATATCGGGAATCATTAGTAAATGAATTAGAATAAAGAGACTTCAGAATTTAATGAAACAAAATATTCAAAAGTATGTGGTTATGAAGTCTAAATTAATTGTTTCATTTATTTGTCTATGCATTCTAATTTTACTCACAGTCAAGAGAAATAAATAAAGTATTGCACTCTTTAAAGTTATGATGAAAATGTATAAAATATGTTTACAGTTTTAGTATATTTTCATATATGGAAAAATGTTAAACATATTTTCATCCCATTTTTATAATTTTATGCACACCTAGGAGTGTGGGCTCGAGGTAAGAATATGCAGAATGTTTATATTCCTTCATTTTCTCATTTTAACCATGCCCAAACTGAATGAAAATTATTTATTATAGCTCCACCACGAATTCAGTTGAACCCACCTAGGCAAACAGCCAGACCTGGAGACATTGTACGAATCCAGTGTTCAGCTATTGGAGATCAACCCATTTCCATTGACTGGAGCCGTATTGGTGGATATTTATCTCCCAGTATGGTGCAAGGTGGAGGTGTTTTGACTTTCCAGGGCATCACATCCAATGATGCTGGAAGGTATTTGTGCACCGCCGCTAATGCTGCTGGAAAAGCTGAAGGAGTAGCTGAAGTAATTGTTAATGGTAGGAAATTGTTTCGTTTAAAATTTATTTTTGTCTGTCAGCTGATTCATTGAGAATATTAATTAAATTTACTTTCAGTTAAATCACTGTTGCATAACTTGATGTTCATATAGTTTAAAAAAAATATTTTTAACCATCAAATTATGAGAGACATTAATGTGGTTAAATTTATAGCCTTACACTAATTTCGTTCCTTGTTATACAGACTATTTTAATAATGATCCATGGCATCATAATGATATTAAAAATGTTCTGTTTAATCCATCTTCAATGAAAGCTACTTTTTTTTAGCTCAATGATTTTCAAAATCCTAAATATATATTTGTTTATTCCATTTGTATTATTATACATTTGTTTATGAGCCTAATTTTAATGAACTTCAAAAGCTGTTTCATTTTCCAATCTGTACAGTATGACCAGATGTATTTCTATTTTCTAATATTTATTGTTACTTCACATATATTATTTCCATTTTTAGAAGACACTCCAGTTGATTATGTTCGGAAGGAAGAAACTGCATTTGTCGGTTCAAACATTCAACTGAAATGTGCGGTTTCTGGCTCTCCTGCACCTCAGTTGGATTGGAGTAAGGATGGAGGACCCCTACCAGACAATGCAAGAGTTATCAATAATGAATTGTGGTATGGCATGAGCTATCTTTAAAAAAAACTTCTTCTCAGATTATCTATTTGTTTTTGTAAAAAATTCTACTTCTTTACATATTACTGCTTCTTATATATATATAATGTAAATTTAATCTGATTAAATATATGTGTCACTTTGAAGTAATATGAAGTCTCCTTTGCAACAGACTTAATACATCATTTTCTGAAATTTAATGTTACATCATTAAGAAATTTAACTCACAATAATTCAGCATGAATTAAATCCACATATTGGGTGGATTTTTAGTAGAGTAAGATTGCAAACCCATTATTTTCCCACCACAAAGTTGAAACTTACTAATTACTGCCCATTGCCCTAAATACTTATATTATTTAAAATTTAACTTTTTAAACACCCTTTTTTCTGTCTATTTTCAATTAACAAAAATTCAATTGATTTCTATTTGAAATTTATTCTGTTCTTTTTCAATGATTCTATTTTTTTTTCATTTTAAAGAAGTTAAAGATTTTTTTTAATGATATATTTATAATTTAGTATTAACCATTTTGATATTCAATATGAAGAATTTTTATACTTCTTAATTTTTTTTCTAATCTCCAAACTATCTAACTTTTTGCCTAATGAAAATACCTGAAATATCTGCATTGTATAAAGGCAATGCATTTATTATTATAAATGTTTTTATGAGCATATGTTACATTAAAGGAATATTTTATGTACTCAATTTAATACAAGTATTTGTATTTAAAAATGCCTTGTAGGTTGCGAGATGTTCGTATGGAAAACGCTGGTCGTTACATTTGTACTGCTACAAATAGTGCTGGTCGAACTAGAGACTATGTGATTTTGAATGTGAGAGGTAAGTTTTTAAATTCATTTATATAATTTTTCATTAAAAATTATCTTAGATTCGTTTAAAATGTTTTTAAATTTGTTATTAATATTTTAATAGTAAGAGAATTCATAATAATAATTAATGGCACATTTTGCCAAGTTTTATAAATATTAGTATAAATCATTATTTATAGTTGTTACATCAGCTGAATCTTTATAGAAATAACATAACTTTCAAAACTATTAAACGCATGATTTAATTCAGTTTTAAAGAGTGGATACTATAATACATTTAATTTGAATTTCTTTTAAGATAATTTTAAGGTGGATAAAAATATCTGGCAACACATACTGACTACCTTTTATTTTGAGTTAAATTTTAACATAGCAAATATAGAAAAGTGAAATAGTTAGTGCCACTTTATGAAACGTTTTTATCTGTGTCTAAAATAAGAGAAGGTTTCTGTACCTGCAATCAGTTGATAGTTTGTGATATAAGCATTACAAGATTGAACTTTAAAAAAAATTCTTGATAAAATTTAATAGATTCTATTCTTGATTTATTTTATTTTAGATACAGTTAAAAATATCTGGCAGCACATATTTATTATTTTGTATTTTGAGTTAAATTTTAACATAATAAATGAATAAATTATTTAATTTTAATAAAAATAATATGAATATATGCTGCATACAATAGTTTATAATGCATCATAATAGTTTAATTTAGTTTCAGAAATGGAGTTTGAATGTCAAATTATAGACAATATACTTATGAAATTAAATTTTGTACGACATATTGGTTTTTTACTAATCAAATCAATCAATCAATCATTCTTAATTAATTTTAAAGAATATTATCTTTGAATTTAACAAGTATTAATATTTTTTAACAATGAAACATTTCATGTATAAAATTAAGTTTTAATTAAATGTGTTAATATATGTTTTAAATTAAATTTTATACTTCCTATGATTTGATTATAATAGTATTGAACCTTTCAGTTTTCTCTAGTGGTTCTGATCCTGAAGGTACGGCCTTTATACAATAAAAATAACTGATGCTCTAAGTTCAATATGCCTATATTGCTTGCTGTTTGGCTTTTATGAGATATATACGCCATATTTATTTGGATTAAAGCATCAGATTTTTTTTTGTATTCTTAAGCATATATTATTTTATTTATATTAATATTTTAAATTTTTACTTAGCGCTTTATAAAATATATATGTCGGCTAATCTTTTAATAATGTTCTGCTATAAAAAAGCCTTTCCATTTATTGCATTTTTCATATTAGTTTTTTGAAACTTGATTTATAATTTCCCTTTTATTCATGAAATGTTTCTTATTTTGTGCAGCTGTCCCAACACTGGAAGTGAAAATTGAATCGAATAAAGAAGTCGTCAATATGGGCGATACTTTGGACTTGAGATGCAAAGTGACTGGTGATGCTTCAGCTAGAATTTCATGGTATAAGGTGGCTCAGGAAGGACCTCTTCCGGAGAATGTACGGATTAGAGGACCAATTTTAGTCATTAATGGAGTTAGGCCAGAAAATGGAGGTGTATATAGATGTAGTGTTGAAAGCTATGCTGGAACATTTACTGATGATTATGTACTTGCTATGCAAGGTATATAATATCTTCTTTTAATATATATGTTTTATTTTTTAAGATAAAGTATGCATTTAAGTATGTAATTGTTCTAGTTCTTATAAAATTGTAAATCTCAAAAACTGTAAGCTACTTTGATTATTAATTATAATTCTCTAATTCCATAAAAAGGATAGACAAAATGCTTACAATATTTGAATGATTTGTTAATTTCTAAAACATATGTATTACATTTTGAAAATTTGTGAATTTAGTTATATTAAAATTTCAGTATATTAGGCAAATATAAATATAATATTCTGTAAGATTAATATTTTATTTTAATTTTGTTTTAAAAAGCATGTGGAAAAGGAAGTGTTTATAAAAGCTTGCAGATTAAAAGTTTTCAATGATATAAATTATTAATTTCTTAAATTTATTATATTTTTGCCAACAAATTACTTTTGTTTTGCTTTGCATTTTCTTTTTATTCACATTTATTATTTCACAAGCAATTTTAATGAGGATATATTTAAAAATATTTTATAATGAAGATTTCTGATATAGGTATAAAGAATTGATTTCACAAAGAAAACTTTTTTTCTTCTATTAAAATTTAATGTCAGATTTTTTTAATGTTTTGAAACAAATTTTTTCTCACATTTTATACACTTATGAAATTAATAGAATTTCTTGTAAATATAACATTCAATAATATTTTCCATCAATAAGACCTATTTTTCTAATATGTTATTTATCATATATTTCATGCATTTTCCCATTGTGAAAATATTACTGTAAGTATATATTTTTTCCTTACTCAAAATCATTAGAGTAATAAAAGTAAAAACAGAATTGTTGAATTCTTATTAAATGAAATGTTGCTGATTTCTTTTTTCTCAATTTACAGTTCCTCCAACTTTAACACCTGATCTAGTTGAGACTCGAACTGCACCTTTTGGCTCAACTGTTGTTATGGATTGCAAAACAACCCTGGATCCACCTGTTGCCTATACCTGGTACAAACAAGGCGGTGTTTTGCCAACTGAAGCTACTGTTAATGGAGGACAACTGACTATTCCTGATGTGAAAGGAGAAGATGCTGGAACATATATCTGTACTGCTAGAAGTCATGTGGGAACTATAGATGTGCCCACAATTTTGATTGTGACAGGTATGCCACTTCTTTACCCTGAATATCTTGTAATATTTATATATTAATACAACTTATGTGTTTTCTAGCATGGCATTATTGGCAGTATTCCATATTGTATAGTGTAAGTGTATAAAAAGCATAATATTTTTTTCAAATTCCTCTAAAGAACTAAGCATATTTATTTACTGTTATACGATAATTATAAAAATTCCTAATGCAAGGAAGGTTTACAGAATTATTTTATTTCATGTTGTAAATATCGGTAGGAAAAAGAACTATAATTCATACAAAGAAAAAAAAAGAATCATGATACATAAATGATTTATACATATATTATGAATATTATCATAATATATCAACTTATTCACCAACTAAGTTGTCCAAAAGAAAATTTGATCTGTTCTTACTTGATTTTCATCCATATTTGATGCTTAAACTTTTAATATTAAAAGGTTCTTTTTTTTGTATAGTTGTCTACAAATTAATTTTTTAAAAGTTCCTATATTACCTTGCAGGATTTCCTCCTTCAAAGCCCTCCCCCCCATATTTTTAATTAAAAATTGACTGTAATATCTTTTGAATTCAAGTTAGATGAATTTTTTCCAATGTTACCTTTATTTTTAAAATTTATTTATTTTTACAACTATTCTTAATAAAGACAAATATTTTTGAGTTTAACATTATACAATTGTATTAATATTTAGTATAAGTATTAATGCTAATACTTATACTAAGAATTATTATGTTAGAAATTTATGTATCATAAATTCTTTAAAATTAAACTGTCAAAGATTAATGTGAATAAAATTATTGGTAATTTTCTGTTCTTATGTAGGGAATCGTCTTATCAAAATAAATGAAACAAAAAATAAAGTGAAATTCAACAAAGTGATATTTGTTTCTGACTCTTTTATGCCATTTATTTACATTTAAATATATTTATAAAATAATAATTTTTACACTGAGATATTTGTAATTATTGATAATTTTTTAAAAATTGGAATTATTAAATTAATTGATATTTCGGAAATAACCAATTTTCAGTATTAATCAGTAGAAGAAATCCTACTGCAGTAAATCTTTATAAACCATCATTTATCTGAAAACAACTGTACAATTTTAGAAATTTTGTAATCAAGATGTTGCAGAAAGATAATTTTATCAATAGTAATTTGAGTTATATTTATTTTTTAGGTGTTGTACCATACTTTGCACAAACTCCTTTGTCTTACATGAGAATGCCAACTCTATCTGATGCTTATTTGAGTTTTGAAATTGAATTAGCATTCAAACCAGAGAGCATGAATGGTTTGTATTTCTGTCTCTGCTTAATAATAATTGTAGATTTAAACCTATGTATTTTTTTGTTGTTGTTGTTTTGACAAACTATGTAAATGTTTTTTTAAATTTTCATTCATCTTAATCTAAGCATTTCAATATTTTTAAACCAAGACATTTATTATCTACATAAGTGTATTTCATTTTGAAGAATAATAATTTTAAGTAATATTAGCCACCTACATTGATCGACTGTTTGCACATCATATTAATAGTATTAATTTATTCGTGCCAGATTTGATGAATTCTTCTCAATGCACAAATAAGATTATTTTCAATGATGTTTGTGCAATATTCATAAATAATTCTGATTGATTACTTGTGTTTGCCAAGTGGTGAAATTTATTGCAAAATTGAACTAATTGCTGAACCAGGAGACTGTGTCAGAGTTTATTTTCGGTATTTTCCAAAAATGGAGAAGGATGATGGTAGAGGCCCATTGATAATGTGTCTTGAGATTCATGAACTTTCATACCAAATATAAATTGGGTGAAGAAATTCTGCTGATATGTTTAAGAATGAATATGCAATGCAAAATGTTTGAGATTTCTGTATAAAATGACAAGTGAGTGGGGCATGCAATATTAATGACACTTCTAAGGGTTATGGACTTGTAGATGAAAAAATATTAGCAAATTTGGATCATTGTTAGATAGTAGTTGTAAAGTTTGGAACTATTTTTTTAATCAATTTTTAAAAATAATTTTAGATTATCAGTTTCATGTTTTTGAAATACTTTGTGATTATTGTAACTTCCAATTTTGGCAGTTCAGATCTTTTTTAAAAAAATGGTTGAAGTACTGTCAGTATATTTGTATATTCATCACATTTTTTTAAACTTGGATTTTAAGTATTTTAAAAGTTGCATGGTTGCATGATCTTTAGTCCTTATTAATCCTGTATTTATTAATGATGCATTCACAAGAAATTGTTTCTTCCTAAGTTTGGACTTTCTACAAATTTTTTCGATTTTTTTAAAAATATTTTAATAAAATCAGAAAAGATATAAATTTTTATAAAATCCATAGATGTCAGAAATGTTTTATAGATATTTTATTTCTTTTGAAGAAAAATTATTTTCTAAATCATTTTTATTCAATTATAATTTTTTCATGTTGAATTATAAAGTTCAATAAATATATGCCCAATAATGAAAATGAAATGTCTTCAATAATCTAATTAAAGTAAAAATTATTAGTTCCTACTTGTTAACTTTCTAATGAAATGACTATTAATAGTTCTATAAAAGAGAAAATGATGTGACATACTCTTCAGCAACGGATTTTGAGACAACCACATTGCGACGATTCCATCTTATTAAGGGGCGAGACGGGGAACGATGAGCACATTTCCAGTATTCCCTTTGACCTTGGATTTCCCCCATTAGATACTTTTTAGTTCAATTTTTTTCACATGTATGTGAGTGTTGTGTTATTTCTGTCTGCATTTTATTTTAAAATTTCCTATTGATATGGCTGGTTTAAGTAATAAAAAAGCTTTCAGGAATGGTACAAAGAAAATTTTATAGAATATCATTAAATATTATGACCAAGAAGCAGAAAACAGGGAATTATTTATTCCTGTCACACATTCTTCAAAACGAACCAGTCAAATTGCCAGCGTTTCTATTAGCACCATTAAGAAGATCCGACAGGAAGCAAAAGATGAACCTCATCCAATTTTTGTTTCCTCTAATAAAAAGTGAAAAGGGATGTTCTTGAAAAAACAATTTACGAATTTGATTGTAGCATCATAAGACGAACTATTCATGATTTTTATATCAAGGAAAGAAAAATCCCTTCTTTGAATAAACTTCTTCCAGTTTTGAAAGAAACAATGGAGTAAGGAATATTTAAGGAAAATTCTACATAAAATTGTCTTTAAATGGAAAAGATGTCAGACTAAATGGCAAATATTAGTTGAATGCATAACATATAAAATATAACATATTAAAACATATAAAAAAAGTATTTTAATATAAAAATGATCATTATTACTTTGTAAAAAAGTAATTAACAAATTTTAAGAACAGAAGTTTATTTAATGTTTATTTCCCTTACATTAAATAAAAATTGTTCTGAAATATTTTACTGTGTATTAGTACCTTTTTCATCTGTATTACTAATTATCTGTAATGTTTAAATCTCATAAAACCATGAGTCTTCTTTGTTAAATGTAAACATCTCCTCCTTTTGTCTTTTCTTTCACTCCTATTTTGACAAATTAAACCTATCCTAACACATGTGCAAAAGTGTGGAGGGTTAAAAAAGTGTGATTACAATCCGTTGTCGAACAGTTAACTGTTTCATGGCATTTTTTTTTCAGTGTTGAAACATTTGAGAAATAAATACAAATTATGCTTACTATAATTAGATATGAATGTTAAATATATATATTTTTTTGTAATTGAAATAGATGTAAAATGTCTACTTACTACATATTAACTAAATAGCATTTCATGGAACTAAAGAAACGTTAGGGAAGGATTTTATTGATTTATATTCCTCAATTCTTAAGTTCTTTATTTATTTGTTACTAATAAGTCTTTTAGAGTAACTTATTTCAAAAATTTGATAGCATTCTTTAAATGTTTTGCTTATAATCTATGTTTTATAGGACTTTTACTATACAATGGACAAAAACAAGAGCAGGGTGATTTCATAGCTCTTGTGTTGAATAATGGTTATGTGGAATTCAGGTTCGAACTTGGATCTGGCCCTGCCGTCATTAGAAGCAACGAACCTGTAGAGATGAGGAAATGGCACACAGTTCAAATTAGACGAGAGAGAAAAGATGGTAAAAATATATACAATGGTAAAAAAATATTCATTATTATGTTAGTCGGAATGCCTTGCACTAACATAATGATAACGTAACTATATTGGGTTTTTTTTTTCTTTTCTTTTCCTGTTTGATCTTAAAACAACTAATGGAGTTTTCATTCTTAAATAACAAAATTTAAAGAATGGGGTCAATTCAGGGCTCATATGATACACATCAGATGAACCTTCCCAGTTGAATTTTGAACTAATTTTTTACCTGCAGAAAGATAAAGGAAGTTGCATCCCAATTTAGAATAAGGCATTGTGCCTTTGAATGCTAAATGACATATGCTTGTTTTGTGAATTGACTCCATTTATCTCTCTCAATTTTCCTCCTATTGTCATCCTCCCTTCTTAAAGTGAAACTGAAAAAGATAACAGAAATTTATAGCTTATTGCTATATTTTCAGCTCCATGTTGACTTAAGTAGAGGAGCTGATTTCTAGTCTCTTTCCCAATGAGTGGTCATGCTTTTCTTTGATATATAGGCTCATTGCATGGGTTATGGCACAATAAAGCCTTTCATGCGAGTTCTAAAGAGGGGCTCAAATTTTCCATGCATGGTGCCAATCAGTTAGCTTTGCGTATATGGCTTTGAGCCAGGTTGCAGCTCTCTTATGGTTATAATCTTAAATTGTTTTATGCTTCATCTGCAAAATATTTGCCTTCTTTTTCAGCTTTATACAAATAATGCCTTTTGCTGGCATGGTTTACAAAATGCTGGCATGGTTACATGGTTTTGCTTTACAAAATGAGCGTATTGACATAATGTAATGAAGGCATAGTATAAATTTGACATATATAAAATTTTTATTTTAAATTTGTATAGAGTTAAAAATAATAAGCTTCAGGCTACTGGTAATTATAAAATATCTTACAGATGAAGCTATTTATGAAAATGTGATTATTTTTGTTTTTAATAGTGTGTCATAAAATAGTATTATGTGGAGAAATTTTTTATTGTATGGCTTGTGCAATATTTATTTTAATAAAAAATTTAAAAAAATTCTTATTAGAGTAAGATTCTTAAGAATATTTTAAGAGTGTTTATAAGACCTGGAATTTCCTTGAAGTTAAGATTATGTCAAAATTTGTTATCTGAAATTTTGGTCCTTCAATTATTTCATATTTAAAAAATGAATGTGTAGATTTTTTTGTTAAAATAATTGTGTAGTTTAAATTTCTGCAAACTATCTTCCCATTGAGTAGCAAGTAACTAGAAAATTTGTTTCATTATGCTCTAGTTATCAATTAAACTAAATAATATTACATTCTTCAGTATTTTCATATTACAGGTCAAATTTTCTTCATTTTTTGACTACAAAACGTTATTTTATTGATATAAAAATTCTGATCTTTTTTACCAAATTAGTAAAAATATAATATAAATCCATTAAAGATGGAATGTTTGTGATAAAAAGTACTGATTATTATTTTATAATTCAGATCATTTGAAATCTTTTTGAGGAAGGGCATAAAAATTCAAAAACAAATATGTTGAGTACTTATTTTTAAAAAAAGCTTTGTAATTATTAATTTAATAATAAATAAACAATTAAAAATGACACAAAAAATCCATACACAAAGGAAATTGAATTTGCATATAAGTTTCAGAATTTAGAGCAATGAGAAAGTGCTTACAGGTAAATATTTAGAATACTAAAATAATTATGAATTTATATTCCACGTTTCAGGATTTTTGAAAGTGGATGATCAACCAGAAGTAACAGGATCAGCACAAGGTCGATTTTTGGGTCTTGATTTGGTACAACCTATGTACATTGGTTCTGTTCCTGACTTTGGTCTCATTGAGTCAAATGCTGGAGCTTCTAGAGGATTTATTGGTAATTAAAATATTAATTTTTTTTTCAGATTAAATTACAATGAAACTGAAAGTCTGTTATCCATAAAAGTTTAATTGTTTTGTATTCAGATGCAGTTAATAACCATTAATTGTAACAGAAGTGTTGTATCAATTTTACAAATAAATTTCTTTTAACTGCATCGTCAGTTTTATATTAAATACTAAATTTCACACTGCTGTTTCAAGTAATGATGAAAAACTTCTAAACCAGATCTAAACTTGTGATATTATTATTCGTGCTTTTCGAAACCTTACATTCTTTCTAGTATTTTCCTAAAAACCTTAAATATTATATTTGTGTAGCATTTTATGTAAGCATATGATATTCCATGGATTTTTTTAGGAAAGGTGACTGACCTTCTCTTAAGAGATATTTAGATAAACTGACAGACATGTATGTTGACTGGGAAGAGGAGATACGAAACTAAAAAATAAGTCACCAAGAAATAACATGGCTGTTATAAACACACTTGTATACTGATGTCCTCAAACATATCAAAACAATCTTGTTTTATACTCTAAGATGCTTAGTTCTCACCTGTCTTTACTTGAGAGCGAGAACATATTTTTGTTAATTAAAATCTAGGTTTTTATTTTATTTTACTTAAAATGTATCAAACAATAATATGAAACTCTCTTTTTAAAAAAAATTATTTATCATAGTTGCATATATTTGATTAAAAATATTTAAAATCAATAAATTATCTGAAGCTAATATCAACTTGCATTTATTGTATACATTAAAATTAATTATTTCATCAAGAATCAAAAGCTATAAAAGGAATTAAGAGCAAATTAGGAATTATTTTGGCATAATTTAAAATTAAAATGTTTTGAAGACATCCTGAAGTCATTTTCATTAAAAAGATTTCTTTTCTCTTTGAATATTCTAATTTAGCTTAAGAAAATTAAAGTTGATTTATAAGAGTACAAACTCGTTTATATATTTTATTTAGCAATTAAAAATTCTTTACTATCGATTTAAGATTTCATCTTAGAGCTTTGAATTTTCAAATATTTAGAATTTTATCATTTAGAATCATGAAAAAAAAAACTAATGAATATTTTTGACTGTTCCTTAGACTTATGAATATTTGTAATCAAAGCAACAATCTGTTTTATTTTAGAATGTTTATAATGTTTTTTTTTGTTTAGAAAAAGCCATTAAAACTTATAATGTCCTTTGTTTCTAATTAGCATAATACAAGCATTTGTTTTTTCTCTTTAGGCTGCATCAGCCATTATAAAACAGGAAAAGTAGTACATAACTTGCTGAGAGAAGCTGAATCTTATGGCATTTCTACCTGTGAAACTTGTTCATCTAATCCGTGTCTTCATGGAGGTGTATGTCAAGAAGCATTGACCATGGTTGGATACAACTGCATTTGTCCGCCTGGTTTCTCTGGACGAGACTGTGAGAAGGTTGGTGAAGCTTGCTATCCTGGAGTCTGTGGAGAAGGACGTTGCATCAACAAGCCTGGTGGTGGGTTTGATTGTTTCTGTCCATTAGGAAGAACTGGAGTACGTTGTGAAAAAGGTAAATTTTTTATATCGTAAGAATTTTCTATATGTAAAATGCATAATATAGCTGCAGAAGAAAATAACTGAAGTTTTTTTAAAGCTTAAAGCTTTATCAATATTTTTTAAGAGCACACACCATAACTTGCCCTGTATCAGTAGTAAAATTTCACAAATTTTATCATGGCGCTCCTTTCATTCTTTTACAAATCGTATTTGCTTTTCTCAGTATATTAGAATCAATTCATTTATCCACATATGCAATAGTTTTGTTCTTAAAAAATGTTTTAAAATTCAATGATTATAGAATGTAACATTTTCTTTGTATCTTAAGATTGTAACTTAATAACTAACTGATAACTGAAACTAACAAGTTTATATATATATATCAAGGGATAAAATCTAGAATATTCTAAAGCATTATGCTGTCCAACACCAACAATTAAATATTAAAACTATATTATTTGTAATAAACACACTTTTAATATTAATTTGTCATCAACATTCAGTATAATATAGATTCTTGAAAAAGTTGCATCAAAAATCTGTAGTTAATGCAGAAGTTGCCATGATCAAGCCAAAAATATGTAAATAATTTGTGTAGTAAGCTAATTTAAAAATTGAAATTAGTGAGTTCTTGTTAAGTTTTGTATTTTGTTTTTGGCATTCTTCTTTCTTTAGTTAACATTTTTAATTTATTTATAGAGTATATAATTCTAATGTGTGGATTTAAACTTATGCAATTTTTCTTTCCTGTCCGTAGACATTGTCATTGTCGAGCCAGCATTTGCCGATGATTCATACATTGCTTACCCTACCCCCAATGCACTGACAACTTTGAAATTGAATATGAAAGTCAAACCAAGAACATTGGACGATTGTTTGATTGCTTATTGTGGACAGCATGAAGATGGAACTGGCGATTTCACATCAATTGCTATTAGAAATAACAGTGTGGAGTTCAGATTTGACATGGGATCAGGCAAGTATTAAATAGTTAATGGACAGTAGTAATGTAAGATTTATACCTATTTTAATGTAGAATTCTGCAAAGACATGCAGTGCATGGCTTTAAAAACTTTTTTAATTCGAAAATTTTATGATTGTATTTTTGTACAAAGTAATAGAAAGAAAACGTGTTGCTTTATTAAGGAAATTATGAATAAGTCATGTAATCCTTTGTTAGAAAATGTTTAAAAATTTTTGATTGCTAAAAATTTAAATAAATAACAAGACAAAGGTGTTATTAGGGCATCTTAAATAAGGGGAGAGGGTTCTTACAGCAGTTTTTCTTTTCTGTTAAATGGATTTGTGTAAAGATAGTCAAATTCTTTATTTTTATTTAATTTTTTTATTGAAAAGTGAAAATTTATTAATAAAAAATGAGTTCTGTAATTTGATTTTTAATTTCTGCCATGTATTTTAATATATCATATATGCATTAATTTATGTAACTGCCAAGTTTAAAGAATGTTTTGAAGTCATTTTTATGTATGAGATAAAAAAAAAAGAATTCCTATTAACGACAAATAATAATTGAACCTAGACACTATATATAGTGTCCAGGGACAATTATTTAAAATGACACAAAATACCATTCCAATTGGAAATGACTTTCAAATCAGAAAACAGCTGAATATTTTTTAAATAAAGTTAATAAAATAATATAGAAGATTTATACATTAAGGAATGATGTATGAAAATTAGATTTCTTATTTTTCCTTTATATGGTTGTTGATTAAAAATAAGTGTTTTGCTAATATCCAATCAACATTTTTTTTTTACCTTGAATATTTAGGTGCAGCAATTATCCGCAGTCCAGAACCAATCTTGAAGGATGAGTGGTTGAGTATTGTAGCTGAAAGAGACATGCGAGAAGGTTCTTTGATTGTTAATGATGGTATTGCTTCTAAAGGAATGTCTCCTGGAGTAACACGAGGCTTGAACTTGCATACACCTTTCTACATTGGATCTGTGGACAAACATAGAGTATCTGTTTCTCCATATGCAGAAGTTCAGCATGGCTTTGATGGGTGTATAGCTCACGTAAGTAGCAATTGTTTGTTCTGATTAGTATGAAACATATTCATAATATTAAATTGGAATTTAATAATACTGTTTTAGTTATCTGTATCAAAAGTAAGAATAATTTCCTTGGTTACTGTTTTTGCAAGAACTTTGATGGAGGCACAAAATACTATTCCTGTAACTATATTCATTCTTAAAATACTTTCATGATTCTGCATTCCTTTCTTGTTGTATTTGATTTTATTGTTGGTATCATTTGTTAAACTTTAGATTTTTCCAATCTGGTAAATTTTATATCATACCTATTATTGAAAATAAGATCAATATGTCTATATGAAACGTTGATACTCTCTATGTTTAGCTTCAAATTAGCCATTCGTAGTAAGTGGTTAGGCATTTGATGTCAAGTGAAATTGTTCCTTTTCTTCTTGTACGCTAATGGTCCATTTCTGGCCCATGCGTTCTTGATTAATACTGTCATTTATGCATCTACATCTTTATGCATTGTTTTCAGATGCCTTTTAACTCTTTACAAATCATTCTCGTAATAGTTTCTCATCTCCATCGAGTTTTGTATTTAAGATGTATCTTTCCAAGCTGGACAACATTTGTTTTCCTTGTTACATTTAAGATTACTGTCGATATCATTTATTTAGTTCATATATCTTAAATTTTTTTGACCCTACTATAATATGTAATTTATATGTAATTTTATAATATATATGTAATATATAATAATATATTACATATATAATAATATATATGTAATTTTAAAATTGGTTAAACATTTAAATTTAATGAAATGCCAAGAGCTTTTGAACAATTGAATTTAAAGACCAACCTCCTAATAGTTATTAATTTTGCATATTTTAATATTTTGAATGAAAATCTTCCATTGTCTTAAATAAAACGTTTGTAAGGAACAACTTGAACAAAATAGATGATCAGTTCAGAAGAACAAAAGCAATTTACATATATTAATGAAACATGTAATATCATCATCTTTAAACGTTTTTACCACAAATATTGGTACAATATAAATAAAAATATCGATTTAAAAAACATAGTCGGAAGGTTCATAATGAAGTTTGCTGGAAAATTGTAAGAATTTCATGATGATGCTATAGGGAAATATTACCTAATCTAATCTAAAATAAGATTAACTGTAGGATTTAATGCTGAAACATATTTATTACTATCGCATGAAATTCGCCAAATTGCACAGATATGTTTCAATTTTCATTTATTTTCTTTCAGTTGAAACATATGGTACATTAAAATTTCTTGTATGCAAGTAAATTTTACAGTTTAACTGATAACAAAAATGCAGTATATTAAAGACAAAGCTAAGCATTCTTAAACAAATATTAAACAATTTATAAAATAGCATTTAAAACAAAAAAATCTTGGACAATATTCTAAGTTTTTATTTTCACTTTTTTTATGAATTTTATCATATAATAAATATTCTAAGCATAAAAATATTCAAATACCTTTTAAGTGAATGTACCTTCATGATAATTAGCCAAAAGAAATAATAAATGTGCTTACTTATTGTACAGTTCATTCATTATTAAGATATATGAATGATGTCAAAATAAATTTTAAATAATGCAGTATAACTATTTTGTGCTTAACAGAAAAATAATTTTTCTGCAAACTTTATTTTTAATAACTTTTTTCAGTAGTATTGATTTAAGACTTCGATGTGAACAGATCTAAAGTAAAGCACTAAATTATTGTATTGAAACCAGGTATAATTTATAACTTATATAATCAACTAGTTAGAAAATTTCGTAGGAGTGCATAAATTTTTAATCATTGCAGGTTGAAGTGAATGGAGTGGAAGTAGATTTGGTAAACTCGGCAATTGATGCATCCAATGTAGAAGACTGTGGAAGTAGAACTCCATGTGAGAAAAATCCATGCTTAAATGATGGAATTTGCATTGAAGAAGAAGGATCCCCTGAAGGTTATGTTTGTGAATGTCAAGAAGGTTACAGAGGCAGGTTCTTTTGTCATCTCTCTCTTAGGAGGCAAACACGTGGGAAATTATTTTGCAGGAAAATCAAAACTGAGGCTTATAAAACATCCTAAAATAATATTTTAAATTTTTGAAACAGATATTTTTTTCTTCAACTACAAGTAAATGAAAGTTAATAATATTGTCCTTAAAAACTGTTTTGGAAAAAAATGTAAATAAATAAATGTGAATAATATTATTTATAATAAAATTATTATTATTATATATAACAATAATATTTATAATATTATGAATAATGTATTAACAAAACTTTAGTCTTTATAAATATAATTATTTATTAATTGATAAATTAATGCAGAAATAGATTATTAAGAGATAAAATTGAATATTTTATTTTATTATTATTACCATTTCAAGTGTTTTTCAATTTTTTAAAAAATAATAATTCTTTGGAATTTTTAAAAAATTACAAAGATTAATAATTCATTTAAATTTTAAAATATAAATTTAAGGACAGAAGGCTCAAATATATATATAGAGTGTGCATGCTAATCATGGCTAAGTTGCTTATTTCTAAATAACATCTAAAATAGTGATATTTAAATTTGGTAAGTTCTGGTTGCTGAAGTGCAGAGTTTTTCATAGAGTATAAATATTTTAAGAATCTTTTACTTAAATAGGGTTCATATGACGGGAGAATATGATAAGTCTGAAAATAAATTGGGTATGTGTCAAAAGTGACATTACACTGGTAAAAAATTCATAATTAAAAAAAAAGAATCTGAATTTAGATAGCTGTCGAATTTAAACAAGAAAAATTCAGATGCATATATGCTGGATGCAAAGGAAGCTGAAGGCAAAGAAGTTAAAATGAGGAAAAGAGAAAAGCATGAAAAGAAAACATGAAGCATGTTTGGAAGACATAAACAGTAAAACATATACAATATTATACAGTAACAATATCATTCTTGTATAATTAGTGATAGATAAAATTTTCTAAAAGGTAGACAATTTAGCTTTAAAAAATGGGGGGAAAATGAAAGAATGTAAAAGTAAAGAGAAAGTATAAATAAGTAAATGAATGAAAAACATTTGATAAATATGTACATTGGCTCATTTTTAGGTAGAGTCCATTCTTAGGAACAAAAGACAAGAAAAAGAGTGGATTTTGCATTTATTTTTCTTATACTTACAAGAAAATGTTCTATTTAGATATTGCATACTTTGAAAAGCTCATTCAGTAATAGAGTCCAATTTTATATCTACTTTATTGTTAGGAAAGTTAACTCTTGAAGTCATTAAGAAGAATATAATCAACAAACAGTCTTTTTTATCTCTTTAGTAAAATAACATATGATTATAGTGGTGACAAAGGATACGATACTATACATAATATTGCAGATATAATACTATATAAAAATTTAGATTCAGTAATTTTTTCAAATGTGTATTTATTGAAGCAATATAAAATATAATTATGTATATTGGTTAAAATATTTTCCCCAATGAAACTATATACTTATTTCTAATGGCTTAGAAATCCGCTGTTAGGCTATGATGAGTGAAAATCCTATATAATACACTATTTATGTTATGCAAATGCTCATAAATCTAATATATATATATTACCACGTGCTATAATTTATATGTAAATATGATGTCTATTACACTTAAGATATTTTAAATCTAAACACTGCTTCAAATGCTAATACATTAAATGTTGTATGAAACAAACAAAGGAAATATTTGTTCATCAAAATATATCATTTAGTTATTCAATCAGGGACTATCTGAATACTTCTTGATGAATATCTCTTTAATTTTTATGTAATCATTTATAGTATACATATTAATCTACTATTGATGATCTTAAAAATTGTGATTTTTCTTTTCAGGGAAAAATTGTGAAATTGAAACTGATTTGTGCAGCCTAATTGATCCTTGCAAGAATGGAGGCACATGCGTTGGCTCTGGCAATTCCTATGAATGCAGCTGTCCACTTCGATTCAAAGGCACAAATTGTGAAGAAAGTAAGTATCATTGTGTAAAAAAAAAACATCAAATATTTTTATGCCTTAATTGTGTAAAACTCAAATTATAAGTTAATTAAATGAATAAAGTTTACAATTCATCTTAGTTCAAAAAATAAAATTTTCATTTTTTTTTAATTATTTTAAAATTTGCATTGTAGAATAGAATTCACTCTAACATGTTGTGTTCTGACATAATAGAATGATTTTCTCAGGATATTTTTGGTACATTTTTTTTCCATCTATTTTTCCTGTTTAGAATCCCCCCCCTCCCTTTTCCATGAATTCTTTTTTAACTTTAAAAAGTAATTCAAGATTAATGTAAATAATTGAGGATCTTGGGGAAGACTTAATTACTTTCATGAAAATAACATAAATAAATAAAATGCTTTGAATGTCGAATGCATTCAAGTGCAAATTTTCTTAAATATGTTAATTTTCTCAGCTTTATTGACCTGACAAGTAAATATTTGTGAAATTTAGTTATCAATTATATGGAGTATTGGTTATAAATTGAAATTACTGTTACTTCAATCTTTATATAATTAGGAATTGATGTTAAAAACAAAGACTTATAGGAAATAGGGGAAGGAAAAAAAAATTAAAAAAAGATTACAATTATTAATTCTTTTCATTGTGAATTTTAAAGCTTTCTGTGGATATTTTCTAATATGTGGTGGTGTTTCATCTAAATTTGAACAATTATTAACTATAATGACTTAAGAATTTACCTGGAAAAAAGTGTAAAGACCTTATTAAAACATTTATTATTATAATTGGTGGGTCATAGAAATATTCATCATAATGAATTTTATATGCATGTGATGCTGATTTAATGCATTCATCATACATTTTTACAGCATCTGTATTTGATGAGAGAGCACACTTTGAAGGCAATGGCTACTTGGCTTTGGAAAACGAACTTCTTCCTCATACTGCCACAACAAAGGATGAAGTGGTCAGTTTTGCTTTCACTACCACCAGCTTGGAAGGTCTTCTTCTTTTCCATGGTCAGAAACCAGATACAGATGGAAAAGGTCAGGATTATCTGGCAGCTGCTATTATTGATGGTTACTTAGAGTTCAGGTAAGACCAGTATGCCAAGGATTGTTTTATAAGAACTGTATTGTTGATTTTCATACTATATATTATTATATGCATTATATTATATTGTATGTATTGTTTTTTATATTGTTTTATAAGAATTTTATTTTGATTTTCTTTTTAAAAAAGAGAAAAAAATCTAGATAACTTTATGCTCATCAGTAAATTTATCTGTATCATAATTAGAGGTTTTTAGTCATGAACTTTTTTCGGAGGGGGGGGGGGATAAAATATTAATGCATTACTAGTGGAAAAACTCTATTATATAGAATTTTTCTCTTTCTTTGCAAGGAATAGTTTAAATGAAAGTGACATGCATTGTATAATAATAAAAATTATAATAATAAGACTGTATTTAAAAATTATGTGGAATGTGTGTAAGAAAATAGAAGAATAAATTATTATTTTGAAAGTAATGTGCTTTTATCTCATAAATCTTTTTTAATAATGGAAATAAATTGTCTACCTTTTACTTCTATTCTATATTGCTGAGTCAAGATTTGTTCAAATAATGCTTAAAAGAACCATAAGTTAGTAAGATTGCTATGGGTAGGAGGGGGGGGGACACCTGAATTACTGCATGTCAAGTTGATGACATTTTAGTTAATGACTCTTTTTCTTAATTTAGATTTTTATATACAATGATTTTTAGAGGTTTTATAAAACCAAGAAAAGGAAAAATATCACTTTTTAAGAAAATTTTTAAAAACAAGGAGTTGCTCATAATGCTTTATATATAATAGTATTTGGTTGGAGAAAATTAAACAATATAAGAAAGAAAAATGATGAATTTTACTGTCAGGTATACTGTTTTTTTTTAATAACTAGTTTCTTTGTGTCTTTATATAATTTCAAATGAATTTTTAACTACAAATTATAACATATAATTCGAATAAGCTATTTGAATCATGCAATTTTAAAGGAATCCATACCCTGTTACAAATATTATTATTTTTTAAAATAATATTTTAATTTCTTATATCTTCTATAGTTATGAACTTGGTAGTGGCCCTGCTCAAATCAAATCACCTGTTAAAGTCAATGATGGAAAAGTTCACAATGTTATCTTAAAAAGGTGAGTTAAAAATTGTTAAATTATTTTGTTTATTGTTTTGTTAAATATTTTAGAAAACAGAAAATATTTGTAGTGCCAATATTACTATGGATAATAAATATTTATTCATTCATTCATATTCAGATTAAATTGTTTTAATTTTGTATTTAATTTTTAATATTCTACTTTCCATTATAAAAAATAAAACATAGTTTGGTTCTGTTATTTCCATATATTTTCTCCTAATTATTATTTCAAGGTATTAACCCACTAATGCCCAACTAAATTTAAATCAAAAATTAAAACAAAATTCAATAAAATTCTTTTAAATTATAGTTAAAGTGCCAAGATAATGATAACTGTAAAATAAAAATAAATTACAAAAATTATTTTAAAAAAAGCTTGTAATTTATTTTTTTTTTCCTCTCCGGCTACCCAAATATAAATTAACAAGGTAACTACAAAATGAAGAGAGCTAGATGGCTAAAATTTGGTACATAGTTTTAACATTTAAATAATAGATATCTATCAGATTTGGAACCAATAATCAATGTTGGTGTTTACTTTCATAAATATGTAAAACGCTGTACCTCTTTCTCAAATTTTGGTTTCAGTCGATTGAAAAAACCAATCCGACTCTCATATTCAATTTGCATGTACTATAAATTGTACATATTAGGGATTAATCACAAAAAATTCACCAAAGAGTGCATAATAGATTCAGAGAAATGCTGAAGAGTGCATAAAAATGCTGAATTCAAGCCCAAGAGTAATATTTCATAACAGTTTTCCCTGATCTTGTTCAGAGTATTCGCTGTCTATCCCAAAGTCCATATAATCCAGTATCCCGGGAGAGAGATATAATGCATTTATTAGATTATATGCAATCAGTTTTGGTTGACCAAACCCACTGGTTTGTAATTAGCGTGATATAGGAAGATTTTTAAAATATAATAAAATATCAAAAATTTTGTTTTTGATTTATTTTCATTATTTCATAAACAAATCAAAGCAAAAACGAACAATTTCAAAATAATTATGAATATTTGAGTCTAAACTTGTTTAATGGGTAATATATGTAAGTTGAAACTTATGTAGGAGTTTAGGAATACATACTAACTTCTCTGATTAAACAAACAAAAAGAAATTGTGGAGTGTGTTCAATTTCATCTCATAAATGCGATTATAAGTGTCCTAAATGCAAGGATATTCAGCATTAGTAGGTTGGTTAAGAGTTATTTCTTAAAACTAAATTGGTTTGAGAAATGAAGGAGGAGGAATTTATAGGCTACTGATTTCAGAGAGTAATAAGAAAGACAGAAGATTATGTTTGAATTAAAAAAAAACATTTTGAACTTCTAATTTGAAATATAATTTTTCATTTTATAGAACTGGACGTCATGGTAGTTTAGAATTGGATGGTGTGCATCAACAGTTTGGTGAATCTAAAGGAATTTTACAAATGCTCAATACAGATGGTGATATCTATATTGGTGAGTGATTTTAATTTTAAATAAGACAATTTATCAGTAGTAGTTAATGAACTGGCTTATAAAAATCTGTGACATTGTAGGTGGTGTGCCCAATCATCAGTTAATGACAGCTGGCAAGTATCCTCAAGGCCTGATTGGTTGCTTATGGAATTTACAGATTGATGATTCTGGGCCTCTTAATTTATATGATAGTGCCAAGAATGGAGCAAATGTTCAAGATTGTGACAAGTAAGTTGAGTAAGAAATTACTTAGGAACTTTTGTTCATTAGATTTTTTTATTTTTTTAAATCCATTTTATTTTCAAATCCCTGTTCCAATTATTAAGTATTGTGAATAGTTCTACTTTATATAAATTTCTCCTTGCAATTTCACTTAGATAATATTTAAAACAATTTGTGTAAATGTAAGATAGTTTGTTAATTATAAAGTGTATTTTTATACACATCTTTTTAATTTCTTTTTTTTATTAGATTTTTATGTTTGAATCATAAATATTTAATTGTAATAATATTTTTTGAAGGATTTGGTTTATAATAGTTATTAGTTTTTATAAGTTTGAACTTTTTGTTCATAATTAAATTTTACCTTTTGGATTCAGAAAAGTAATTGGAAATATTATTATTCAAATATAATGGCTTATTTTGTTGCTTTAAAATTTAAAGATGTAACTGTGTTGAATTTTTTTCACAAAAAAAAGTTATACGGAACTAGCAGAATGAATTAATGAATGGATGAAGTCCAACCATGCATTCATGTATAAGAACTTTCTTATCATTAATTAGTGAATGTATTATATATTTTAAAATTGTTGTAAATTCTATAAAAAAATATTAGACAAAGAGGAAACTTTTTTTAGGATGTCTCTTCTTACTCTCTTGTCTCTTGTTAAATAATTATAGAACAATAAATGCCAAACTTATTGACTAATATTTTATGCAATATTATTTTTATAAATTAATTTTTCTTTTTCTTGCTGTCTTTGGTTGGTTTCTAGATTTAAGGATAACTTAAAATTGCAATTAATACTTTCTTTAATTTAGTTTTAATAGCCTCCTCATTCAAGCAAATTCAAATTTTAGATTTTGATAGAAGCTTTACACTTTCTGTTCATTTTGCCATGCATTTCTCTTAATTCGCTTGATATTTTTATACATCTAATTATTTTACAAAAAAGAATGGCAGTGTTTTAAAAATGAACCCTTTAAAAAACTTTCAGCATTGCTTTATTCTGAAGAAACATTGACTGTAAGTACAACAAACTTTCAAGAATTTTATTTAAATAACTTAAACCATCTCAGCATGAAAAAATAAAAAAAATCTTTAAGGAAACAAATTTTTAATGGTGTGTTTATAACGTGGAAGAAAAGCTAGGACAAAATATTAGATTTGAATTTCATATCAGCAATAAAATATATTGTTGTAAAATATTTATTAAAAATTAATTAAAGATACAAAGATGAAAAATTAGTATCATTGAATATATATATATATTGAATTTTAAGATGATATAAAATCACTTTTTACTGTAATATTTTTGGAACTTATTGTATAGAAAAAAGATAACAATTTTGGCTACTTTTTAATTATTTAAAATTTAAAAAAATCACTAAGGTGCAAGTTCTTGTTCTCCAAAGTGTAAATGTTCCATGTTTAGTCACTCTAGGTTATACAGATTAGTCTGTAAAGCACAAACACATTCACATTTATCTTTATTATTAATAAAGATTATATAAATATAACAATAAATTCCAAGCATACAAATTAATTTTTTGTGTTGTTGTATTACATATATTTTATTCTATGAATTTTTTTTTCTTTTCCTAGCTATGAAGCAAGTGGTGAATTCTTGGAAGAATTAGAAGGTAGAATTGTACAGAAATAACTGTAGGTAAAAACTTCTAGCCAGCTAAATGCTAAAAGAAATGGACAAGTTCGAACATAAACTTTCTTTTGAAAGAAATTTTGTATAGACAATATTTAGTGGCTATTCTTTCTAAAACTCTCTTCATGTTTGAAGTGTCAACTCCCAATTCGCTCCGCATACTCAAAGCTGCTATGCAAAAAAGGACCACATTGTGCTAGATGAAAAAAATTCATGCTGCACATCTCAACTTATTAATTACATAGCATATTTCTATAAATATACCATTCACAAAGTGAAATCAATTGTTTGTCTACTTTTATGTTTTGAAACTTATACTTTAAGCCAACTTAATTTTTTTGGTACAAATACATTTATAAATCTCAATGAAGGTTACTGCATGATGTTTTTTTTTTTCTTAAGTATTATTGTTACATTTCCGTTCTTATTGAATCATATGTCACTGCCATGATATATTTCTTTATTTCATTGTTGACACCAAGTGTGTTGTTTGTCTCTCACATTGACATGGTGCTATGTATGACAGTTTGCTTTTAAAGGTGCAGCTTAGCAAAGATGAAAAAATTGCTGCTCATCTCTCGGCAATGCTCTGTTATGTTGTGTAGTCGGAAGGGTCTACATGTTGTAAATGTGTTTTTTTAAACATTGTTATAAATAAAAATTTTTTCTTTTTTTTTTCTTTCTTCCCAGTGATAAGTTTAACACTGCTGTTTAATTGAAATGTGTTTATGTTGTCTGAAACTGAAAAAAAAAAGCAAACAATCTGTAATAAATTTCTCTATACTCTGATGTTCTTCTGCCTCAATGGTTTTTGTGTAAATTGTGCATGTCTGCAACAATCATGTTGACTACACTGTGAAAACTTTATTTAAAAGGTCTGAAATAAAGTTAACTTTATTTAATTTGTTGTTTCCTGTTTAATTGCTAATTAACGTAAGTTGCTTACTGTTATTATTCATTCTGACTATCTGCATACCATGCATAAAACTTTTCTAATATTTTTAGTGCTGAAGGTCGTGAGGAAAATGCAAATACTTATTTAACAATATTTTTAATTCATATTTAGAAATAAATTTTTAAAAATACAGTAAGATTATTAATAAACATTTTACTACTTAATCATTTACATAAACCATTATTGATTAAATACATGATTAAGCAACATATCAGCATGATTAGGAGCTACATTTATTTAGCTTCTAATGCATGCAAAAATGAAATCAATCATTTAAAAAAGGGTTTATCTCCTTCATCTTTGTAAAATTTTCAAAACATTTCTCTTCATAATATTTCTGCAAAATAAAAATCCAGTATTTTTGTATTATTCAGATTGCATGAAAAAGACATGCACCATTTTTATAAACTCAATGGTAAAAAAAAAAAAAAAAAAAAAAAAACTAATTGCAAAATTGTATTGTATAAGAGGTAAGCTAAATTAGAAATAAAGCCACAGTTGGAAATAATACAATTTTAAGTGCTTGGTAGTTATAATTACAAATTTCATTCTAGAGCTTTTTGATGTCTTCCATTTTCTCAGTATTCAAAGGACCTCCCTTCCCCCATCACCAGGAGCCACCACAAGGACATAGATGAGAGTTTTCCGAATGAATAAGCAGGCTCTCGTTCCTCTAGTGATTAGAACAATGTTGTGTGGTTGAATTACTTCCACACCAATGATGGCACGTAGTTCTTATATGAGGTAGTTAGTCGTAGCGATGAATGTAACTGTTTCCCTTGAGACTTGAATCTTAATTTTACACCTCTTCTCGCAATGAGGTATTCATTTATTTAGTGTCATAGTGACTGGAAGGGGAGAAAGTAGTGTTGTTTTGGGCGTCAATCTAAGGGGGGTGGCAGTGTGAGCGAAATATTTCTTTTATTTCATCTTCTTTTTTCTTTCCTTCTTGTTCTCGCACTTCTCTCATTATGGCACTACAAAAATTCTAGATACTTTGGCAAGATGGCGGTGGCTGCGATATGATTAATATTTGTTTTAAGTTTTGTTTGATAGGCAGAATTTCGGTGCTTTCCTGGATTTTCGGTTTTAGTTCATTGAAGGTGAATGTCATGATTAAATTAATACTATTAATATGGTGACGAATAGGTGTCTCCAGAGGCCGCTTATTACTATTAATTTTTAATTTTTGGCCTTTAGAGTATCTAAATTATAGAGATTAACAGAATCTGAAGATAGAATTTTTGGCTTTAGTTCATTCATTTAAAGGTGAATGACATGATTAAATTAATACTATTAATATGGTGGCGAATAGGTGTCTCCAGGGGCCGCTTATTACTATTAATTTTTAATTTTTGGCCTTTAAAGTATCTAAATTATAGAGATTAACAGAATCTGAAGATAGAATTTTTGGCTTTAGTTCATTCATTTAAAGGTGAATGACATGATTAAATTAATATGGTGGCGAGTAGATTGTCGCTAGAGGCGGCTAATTATAAATACTTTTTGATTTTTGACCTAAAAAATGTATAAATTATAAAGATTAACTGAGTCTGAAGATAGAGTTTTCGGTTTTAGTTTAGAATCTGAAGATAGAATTTTTTGGTTTTTAGTTCATTGAGGTTTTAATTCATTTAGTTCATTAAAGGTGAATGACATGACTAAATTAATACTATTAATACGGTGGAGAATAAGTGGTCGCCAGAGGCGGCTTATTATTATAATTTTTTTTTTAATTTTTGACCTAAGGGATATAGAGATTAACAGAATCTGAAGATGTAATTTTCAATCCAATTCTGTATTTTTGTGCATGAGAAAGTAAAAGAATACCCAAATAAGAAAAGGCGATATATTTATTAATTTCTCTATATATTTATGCAAGAAACAGTTTTCTTCTGGGATTAATAATTTTGGCCCGACTTCTCTTGCGCTGGGAGGGCACCACCTGAGCGACGCAGTTGTTCCCGTAACTAGGCAACGGATTGAGCTTGATGTGGGCGGGGTGGAGATTATAAAAAGAGTTAGCGGCCGTCGAGCTCCGGATTCCATAAGCAAAATAGATAAACAGACCTAGTGGGAGAGACAGAAAGATTATTTGAAAGACTTTGAATTCAAAGTAAAATGAAGAGGAGTATGGTTATTTAAAACCTATTAATCTTTAAAAACTTTCTCGATATTAAATATTTTATTTTGCTTTGAATGGCTTTTTCCACATATTTTTAACTTCTTCACTAGTACTTGAAAATGTTGTCCCTTTAATGGATGCTCTACAGATTGTCAGGAATTGAATAGTGAAAAAAATGGCAGAGTATATGGGATGAATAGTAATTCAACAAATTGCATGAGTTCCATCCTTCTGTCAGACACTCGAATTAATATAATTTATATCGAAAAAACGATATTATATCGACTCGTCTAAGAATTGGTCATACCAGTGACACATAAGCATTTACTCTGTTCAAAACCCCCTCTTACATGCCTACGTTGCCAATGTATTCTTTCGATAAAACATGTCTTGATAGAATGCCAAAATTTTGACATTGGCAAACTCAACCATTTTGATAAGAATGGTATTACCTTAAAAGACTTTCCACCGGGGAGTGGCACCTCGAAAAGAGGATATAGATGCATCCGGCATGGTGGGTGGATCTCGCCACCCTGGAGGGTACACGAAAAGGTGGGAGGTCTGTCTCCTTCCATCGATGACGTACTTCCTTAGGGAATGGTTGTACCGTGGTTGGTGATGGCCCTTAGGACTCAACCACTGGACCCGCCAGTGTTGCTGTTGCAGTGCTCTGATCATTCAGTATTTATTTATCCGTGTGCCTTCGGGTGGGTCCGAGAGTCAGTGATATGACTTGTCTTAAAAGACATTATCTGAGAAAATCCCCATCAAAACCTCTTTCTTTTTCTTAAAGATAAAAGTATTGATAAACTCATTTGAGTCCCTTTTTAGCATTCCATTGGAAGTTTATTTTAAAAATGTTTCATACAAGTCATTGTTCCTTTCAAATAACACTTAAAGAATAAAATTGCTCTATTATCTCGTCTTTGGTGCAGCATAATCTGATATGGCTCTTGCGCCAGAGACCACAACTCAACCAACCACATGTTTATATTCAACGATTTCTGGACAAATTCTTTCTCTATAAGGATTTTTGACATAAATGGTGTCGGATTTGCAACTAAGGAAATCGGGCGGCTGAAGACGGCCGACTAAAACAATAGTTTTTAATCTCGATGACAAAAAGAGATTTTTTAAGAAATTAAGTTCCTTGAATTGCAAACACTAGACGCCTTTGGCTATTAGTTGTTCCAGGATTACTAAATACAAGAACTGCGAGTTTAGAAGATTTGCCTTTCGAAGTTATAATCGCTTCGTATGTTGTTATTCTTGCAACAGTGGTGTGTGCTGTACCGCCCATGGAAACTGAGTTTCATAATGTTTGTGGTGTATCCTTTATTTATACTTATTTCACTGACAATCAACCTACTACAGCCGTCGATCTTTGCATTTATAGTTTATGTTATGGCGGATTGTTATAAGCGAGGATAGAACCTGGGACCTTGTGGTTCGCAGCTGAGTAACAAGACCACAAGACAAAAGTAATTTGTCTTGTGTTTCGTAGCTGTTATTTGCCTTATAAGGTTCATCACAGCACTCTCCCTCCAGTGAGACGGCTGTTGAATGGTGATGTATTAGCTCTTGAGTTTAATGCGCCTGTACCCATTTGAGCAGCGCCAAGCGTTATGGCGAGCGTGTATGGGTGAGTGGTTGCTGTTGCGTCAAGTGAGTCTGACGACTTTGGGTTGCTGTGGGTAGATGGCGCCACAGTAGCTGCACGAAGGTTGAAGGTTCATCGTCCGAGGTCCAAGACAAAAGTAAGTATTCGTGTTTCGTAGCTTTTATCTGGCTTATCAGGTTCACCACAATGTTCTATTGCAAAAAATAAGATCAGTGTGTGCGATCACACCTAGATATTTGTCAACAGAGTTCTGAATCACCCAGTATTACAATCATAAAACATCTCCAGGAATCACTACGAGCTCATGAATGACCTGCCGGATAAGTAAGTTGATTCTCACTTTCCTCATGGGCACATTAAATACATTTTTTTGTGTGTTCACATTGTTGTAATTAGCAATTAATTTTTAAAATATAATATAATGACAGCCGATTCAAGCCAATTTTCGGACTAGAGGTGCGAATCCCTTAAATTCCAACTTACCTAATAGAAACCATCCCAGATACACTTTCCAGACAGCCCACAAGCAATGTCCAAGCAGACACATATTCGTCAGCGATGCCATTCCTGGTATCCATGGCATACTAGGAACTCGAGGGCAGCAAATACCAGAAGGCCTTCCATTTTGAGGCAAACAAATCAGCAATCCCTGGACTACGGTCGACATTAGCATGCACATGAGGGCGACCACTGCAAGCACGAAGTGATCGTCCAAGTCTGCAAAGTGTAAAACTACCGAAGTGATGAAAGCACACAAGAACATGGCGGCTATGCCTAGTTTTGCACGGAATGCACTGGAAGGTGTTGGTTCCGGCAGTTGGTTGGATGGATCATGTTCTTCCATGATGGGCATGTTGGCTATCCTGGCCTGGTCTTTGTATTGTTTTACTACTGAGTCGATGTCGGTGTCAGAACTCTCCTCTGAGGAATCTTCGTTAATGCAAGTCGTGGACATCTCCATGCCTTCAGTGTGGTCGAATCCTACGCCATTTGTGTACTGGGATTCTTCGCTTTTTCTTCTGGATCGGTCGCGTATGTTTTTGGCTGTCGTTTGGAACATTGGCTCGTATTGCCATGCTGTATTGTCTCGATATCTGTAACGTAAAATTAAATTATTAAAAAAATACCATCGGTGAAAAAAATTTTGAAAAGAAAAAGAAAATTTTGGAAAAGAATATAATAATTATTACATTATAACCAGTAGGAATGGTCTTTCCAAAACTTTCTCGTATATTTTCTGCTAAATTTGTCACGCTGCAGAACGCCTTATATTGCATAGACGAACTGTGCTTTTTTTGAAATATAAATATTTGGCAGGAATATAGCATTTTTACTGCAACTATCGTGTATCCCTTGGCTAGTTTTGTGACGATTAATCCCTAGAATGCGTTTAATATAGTTATCAAAAATCGAATTTGTGTTTTAGGCACGCTTTCCCCACCCGATTAAAACAAAATTTTGACATAAAACTATACTGAAAGTCGCAAATCACGTATTAAATTTGAAAAATTTAGTCATTGCGTTTTTCAATTATCGCGTTTACATGTTTCTGAAGGTACAAACCGGCAGACAGTCAATCCGTTATTAATTTTATCTCAAAATTTGTCAAGTGTCTACACTATAGATGTTAAATCTGTATACCAGATTTTACTTACTTAGTTTTTGTTTTTTAATTACCGTGTTAACTTATATTCGAACAGCCAGATAGTCGGACGTCCTCTGAACAGATGTTACTCAAAATTTGATAAAAATCTGCAAATTTGGTGTAAAGACCGTATGCGAAATTTCAATCGTCTAGCTCAAATCGGTTTTGAGTGATCTTTGTCATGAACAGACAGACGGACAGTTTCCAAAAATGTGTTTTTCAAACTCAGGGTGGTCTGAATTGTGAAAATTCATCAAAATCCCGAGTTCGAATTTTTTGACGATCTCTATACTTTATACTACGTATATTAGAAAGTAAAAAGTTGCACTGATTGAAAATTTATTAACAGAAAGAGAAAGTATGAAAGAAGAATGTGTTTGCAATTGGGGAAGTGCTTATGAAAGGCGCATATTTTTAATTAATACTATTCAAGGATCTAGAGCTAATCACAGTCATACAGACTCTTGTGACTAATGATTTCAATAATTTTCTTACCGATGGGGGTATATAAGAGGAAACTATGAAGAAATGAATCATTGATATTGTTTTTACTTATGTTTTTATCATTCTTGTACGATTGTGAAAGTATAAGGAGAACATACCTTATACATGCTATTCTTTTTCAAGCTAACTCATCGAAAGACCTCTTATTTTAATCTCGACATAGTGGGACCATAGAAAGGTATAAAAGATTCTGGTATATTAATAATACCAACGAATGTCTTACTTTGTCCGAATATCACTAAACTAAACTGTTTAACCTCCAAATTATGGGTCAAAGAAAAATATAAATATCCTTTGACAAAGAATATTTTGAAGAATAAAAAAAGAAAGCGCTTTCTCCTTTTTGCTGTCTCCTATAAAAAATATACAAAGAGAAAGTATTGTGAACGACAAAAAAAGGGAATAAAGAAATAATTTATTTTGATAAATTTTCACATTTTACATATCTCTGGGTGCAAAACCAACATCAAAATAATTTTGGATTATGCCTGTCCTTGAACAGGATAAATAAAAAAAAACTCTTTGAGTGTCGTTTATAATTGGTTATAAATATATGTGGTCTTAAAGTCATATTTATTGACTTAAATTGAATTTTAAACGAAATCTACTCCCAAGAAGTATGCATATCCGAATGCAAGTGAGTGTGATACCTGCAAAACGTCAAAACTAAAACTGACAAAATATAGTACTCATTTTCAGATTCTGAAGTGTAGGTGTGATTCAAATTTTAAACTGAACATGTTAACAAGTTTGCTATTATGTAGATGAGGCAATGTAGAGAATATGAGAATCAAATAACTTTTACAATGGAGCATGGGATTTCATACTTTAAGGGTCAGCGCTACGGAACTATGTAATGATATCTCATCTTCATGTTTCTGAATTGCGTCAGACAAATTCAACATGCAAGAATGCCGTTTACGATTCTTCAATGAAATTGGGTTTCGCCCCGAATCCCAAACCTTATCATTACCACAGTTCTTATATTCAAAGTATATATTTGGGTTGTAGCAGTTGCATTACTCTTATCTTCTCTTTTGGATACTAGATGGCGATACCTGATTAGGCCATCCCATATGTCATCCCATAATGCATTGCGATTGTAATTAGAAGGAGATGTGACGCTGAACTGTGAAGCGCGCGCGTGAATGTCTTGTCTTTGTGTTTGTAATTGTTTAGTGTGTGAATGTGATTATTAAAGAAATGTTTCCAACAACATTCGTCCTGTTGCTTCCTGCACAGATCATAATAATCTACATTCTACCACAGGGTGCATTTATAATTGTGTTCACTATATCTATAGTACACTATTTACTCACTCCCCAGCCCACCCACCCCTCCTTGCCAAGAATTCGAATAGAAAAAAAAGTTCTTGAAGAGTTTTAGAACATTTTGTTTTCTATAAAATTCGCTTACAAATCAAGGCGGTTTATATTACTGACTTCGTTTTATTTTCATCTTTTTATATTTTGCTGTATATTTTTCTTATTGAATATGAAATTTAATATGTTTTAAAACCGCAAGCGATTACCCAATAAAATCAATGTATCGCAATTTCCGTAATTCATAAAATGTGAAACATTTTCATTATAAAATATAACTTGAAGATACAATCTTCCCCCTCTACATTCACATAAAGAGAAAATATTTCTTGAAACTAGCGATTTCAATTATTGATCTCATATACTATAAGTGAATGAAGTTGATGTGATTCAAATTGACAAATGAATAAATACTAAAATAAATCATTACAGTTTCCGTTGTTTCTATAACATAAAACACTTTTCATTACAGGATGTCATTTGCAGATATACAATCTTCATAAATTTTTAACCATACATTCACTTAAGGTGTGAATATTTTTTTATAGGTACTGATTTCAATTATTGATTTCGTGTACCATGATGGATCAAATGCTTTAAAAAAATTAGACCAGAATTGTTTTATCTGGTTGCAATAAAATAAAAAAAAACCCCACATCCTTTTTATTTTCCTGTATACGAAATACTCAGAAATTGACTCTGTCCCAGCCAATGACCATACGGAACAGAGATATGATCTCTTAATCTTAAAACACTGATACAACTTGTAGAGTCAAGGACAAAACTCTGCACTAAATCATTTCGGTGAGTGCAAGTAGCAGAGCACACAATCATCAAGTGCACACCACCATTTTGATTTCAATTTGATATGCGACATAATATTACATTTACAAATTCATTATAACAAAATAAAATCATTACAACAACAACTAAACAAAGTTCACATTCAATATTTGCATCCGAGATACAAAATCATTATGGCACTATTTCATGATTACAATAAATTTCGAAACATATCGAAACCCATACGAAAATTTGGATGGAAACATTCACTATAGAACCATATACAAAGTTTAGAGAAAGCATTGTAATTATCAAAAAATTCAAATTCGCGACTTTGACGAATCCCCTCGTTTCATCCCCCCTAAATTTGAAAAACACATTTTTGATATTATGTGTGTCAGTCATCGAACGCGATAACTCAAAAACGCTTTGGGTTAGACTGATGAAATTTAGTATATGGTTTTTACACAAAATTTAAGATTTCTATCAAATTCTGTGTGAAATTCATTCAGAGAAAATCTGCTTGTCTGACTGTCTGAATAAAGTTAAACAATAACTACAAAGCGAAGAGAGCTAGATGCATGAAATTTTGTAACAAAGTTAACCTCTACAGTGCAACTACCATTGAAAATCTGTCAAGGATATTGGTTTCAGGAACATGTGAAAGCAAAGATTTAAATATATAGAAATTGGCATGTCTGGGTTTAAATACCAACGATCACGTAATCGATTCAGTAAAAATGCTAAATTCACTCCAAATATTTATATTTCACCATTATTAGAATGTATGCGAGACAATTTTGAGAAAACCTCTCCCACTGGTTTTGTAAAATTATATTTAAAATCAATAATAGTGAAATATATTAGTGTGCTAACGCGTAAATCAATGAAAAAGGAACATGAAATGCGTTTAATGAATGCTATGTTTATAAAAATTCAAAAAAAAAAGAACATTATCAATTTGCACAGTTTCAAGTGATTTTTTTCAATTCTTTCTTTCTTCTCCTGATATGCTATTAATAATATATAGTAGCATTTTAAAATCAAAATTTGTATAATTTATAAAATTTCATAGTCAAAGTAAAATTAAGAAGTTAAAATAATAAATGTGTCTTTTCAATATGGGCTGAACAAATATTGTATCTCTCAGATAATATAAATTTCACTCCATCACCCCAGAACTAATCTCCGTGCTTTTTAATCATCCTGCAAATGGTTTTATAGTGTCATCCGTCAATGTTATTGCTGGATTTATTTCTGATGAGGGGAACAAGATTGACCATGGGTACTGGAAAGGAACACTGAATTTATTTTTTAAATGCCTTAAAAAAGGAAGAACAACGCTTTCTATTTTCTTCCTCCATTTTATTTTGTGATTTCTCATTCACCAGTATATTATCCTCAGTACATTTAAATGAAATGATTTAAAAAAAAAGAGTAACAAAAATAGAACAATATTAATAAAAATAATTTCTTTAAAAACAAGTCTTTTACTAGAGCGCCGAATAATAAGGGATAAATTTTTTTTCAGTAAAAATTATGGGGTAAAAACAAAAATTGTAAGAGGTACAGAAATCCTCCTAGTAAATTGTCATTTGAATGACATTTATAGTATATTTTAATTAAGTTAGAAATTCGCGATTATTCCATGCCAATTCAGTGGAGTGGTGGCACTCCAAAGTTGTCAATGCGAAAAATGGTCAGGATTGGCATGGTATGGACTGAAAGGCTGAATATACAACTCGTCATAATATCATCTCTGTCCATTTTTATTGCTCCTTTTGCACTATCCACTCACATTTAATGTGAGTGGATAGACAAAAGATTAAGATAATGAGTGAGGATTTTTGAATTGTACTCTAGAAAGGCGATTATCTTGCGGGTGTGTGTGTGCTGTGTAGCAGCATGCATAGAGTGAATGACCAGTCTAAATGGATCGAATTAGAAGTGGAATGATGTGGAGAGCTGTGAAATCATTGACGTGGTATGCAATTATCATTATTTTCTTGTATTATAGCGGTTTCGTGATTCAATCGCCAAGTAACCATGGTATATCGCCAAGATGTTGATAAAATCTCACTAAAATGTAATAAGGTTGGTATGTGGTCTTGATGTAAATGCTAATGTTCCCAAGTAAACCCAGGGGCCGCAATAATAAGGAAGCGCCAGTAAAATTTTGTAAAAAGAACATTAATAAAAATGAACCATTTTAAATTCCTTCTTATTTTAAAAATAATTAAGATTTAAAAATATTACTTTTTTTTTTTACTTTCGAGTATACGTAGTACAGTGAAAGTTTGGTAATCTTCAAAAAATTCGAACTGGAGATTTTGACGAATCTACATGTTTTAGACTTCTCTAAATTCAAAATACACATTTTTAGAAGTTGTACGTCTGTCTATCTGTGACAAAGGTAACTCAAAAACGCTTTGATCTGGAACAGATGAAATTTTGTAAAAAAAAAAAAAAAAAAAAAAAAAACCTTTAGTACACTAATTTTACCGATGTATATCACATTTTGAAATCTTCTGAAAAAATGTGATTCTTTGAATCTTCATTGAAAAGAAATCTTTTGTCTGGCAGTTCAAATATAAGTTAACACAAAAAAATACAAAACGGAGAGAGCTAGATAGATAATATTATATATAGTGTACTTATATAGCTTATAACTTATAGCTATAACTTATATAGTGTAGACACATGTCTAAATTTAAGCCAGATCCAACTATGGGTTGACTTCTTCTTCTTGTGTACAACTGACCACCCTGCCATCACTGAACGTAGCAGACGTATTGACAGAATTTGTTGTGACCGACTGCTTTCTTTAGCATAGCCCGTCCACAACACTAACCGATTCAACTAAAATCCTCTTCAAGGCCATTCTCTCCTAACTACAGTTGACTATCTGTCTATCTGTACTTTCAACATTAAACACGTAAACGTGATATTTCAAAAACGCAATGACTTACATACATGAAATTTGATATGGAATTTTGTGATTACAAGTGTCAGACTTTTTGGGGTGAACAGGAGTTTAACCCCCTTCTTCGCCAAGTTCCGATAACGTGCCAAAGCTGGCAACCTCCAGACTAGCAAACCTATTATCTTTCGCCTTTATTATGTGCTATGATTGGACATCTGCTTCCTCGCTTTTGAAAAATTTCGCAAAAAACGGCGCAAGACCATTGTTGGCGATATGGCATTTTTTGAAAATTGCGCCAAGCAATGGGTTAAACTCCGGTCGTACCAACTTTTGTTTCAAACGGTTGGGAAACAAGCGTCTAAAGCACAAATTCGATTTTTGATTACTATTAACGCATGCTAGTGATTAGTCACCAAATAACCAAGGATGACATGATAGATTCAGTAAAAATGTTGAATTCCCTCCATATATCAATATTTCGTAAATATTATACGAAATATTAACATTTGGTACAGTACATGGCCTTACAATGCCATGTAAGGCATTTTCTGGCTTTAAAAAGTTTATTAGGAAGTACGCTAAAAAGTTTTAGAGGTACTTTTCGAGCTGATTTCTTTAAAAAAATTACCTTTGAATAAGGACTAGATACGGTACCAAGGTATTCACCATCAGCGAAAACACCACCGACATCATCAACAGCGATAGCACGGATTGAAACACTAGCAGAAGACAAATGGCGGTCACAGTTAATATCTGAACGCCGCAGGAAGCGATGGGAAAACAAAATGGCTTCCATTTTTTTGAAAACGTCCTGAAAAGAAGTCCGTCTGTTGCCATATCCTCAATCATAAAATACAGAGGATAAAATGTTTCAATGCCCAGAATGCAAAGGCTGAGGAGTAGAAGAATATTGTTTGCAAGAATAGTGTGGTCACTTGTCGTTGCTTTACCGGTTTCGAAGAATTTTCCCGTCTGAGACACCATGAGTAGAAGAGTGAGTACAAGAATGAAACAAATGGAGTTGAGTGGTCCCAGAACTGCTGCAGTTTTCTGTCGTACTTGCTTCTGGGAAATACGGAGTAAGCTCTGAGGTCCAGAGAAAAATAGTATACAAAGAGCTGAAGCTGTCAAAACCTGAAAAAGAAGAATATTATTAGAATTGCAGATGGAATTATCAGCAATGTAAGAGTATTAATCATGGATTCCAAACTTTTACAACAAAGAATTTATTTCATGCGCTGGAATGTGGCGTCCAATAAAGTGTTTTAGTGAATTTGGTGTAGTTTACAATTAATTTAATCCTTCAATCAAGTTCTCATGAAAATGTAGTCTATTCTGTTAGTCAAATTATACCCAAGTGGTTGACATATAGGACTTCAGATCTTATAATTTTGGAAGGAAAATATTTTTTTAGGGATTATTTTTTTAAAAATTTGCCTATTTCATATTTCCCTTGAAAAAAAATAGGGAAACTTGGAAGCTCAGTAATCATCCAGATTGTAGATATCCATTCATCTCTAAAGCGTAGATCTATCTACATGTAATAATACCGGTTAAGACTACACACGAGATATAAAATGCATAGTCTTCTTCAGCCGATTCATATTCTTCTGCCATGTCACCACTAAATTCTTAGTTCAATGGTGAGCTCAGTGAATTTTGTTAATAATGAGACTCTAATTAATGATGATGATAATGCTTAAAAACACAGTCAGAAGATAGAATATTTTCTTCTTACGTTTCTTCACATTCCTCAGTTATGGCATGCCTTAGTAGAGATGCATAATCCACGATTTTTTTGAATAACAAATAATTTTGCTATTATTTTTAAATATTTGTTCCAAATATCTGTTATTTCAATCATATTATTAATTAAAAATTATTACTTAATATTAAATATAAAAATTATTAATTGTAATTAATACTTAATTTACTAATTTAAGTAACGTGTGATTGAATTAATTTATCTATTTCAGCTTACTTCTTAAATTTGATTTTCTTTTTCAAAACTATTTATTTAATTTCCTTATTGGAATAAACCATTTTCTCAAATATTTGAATTAAATATATATGTCATTTCTTTAAATTGTTTACTTTAGTTCTATTTTCTTCAAATAGATGGCGCCAGCAGTAAACAGAATATGTGCAATGTCAAGACATAAGCAATAATAAAGGTTTGTATGGAATAGTGCATCGCCAAATGCGAATATCGGAAAGTCAAGGTCACTCCCATGAAGTGGAGCGGTGACTTCACACCTTCCAGTGAAGTCATCGCTCCGATAAATTTCAGTGATATGCAATTCAACGATACGATAATTCCAATAACTGGTCCGCTTACTTTTCAATCTATTCACAGATTTCTCCTATTCTGTTTTGTTCGAGAGCTTCCATTGGACAGATCATATCGATTGTTACTTTCCAGTGAAGTCACCGCTCCGGTAAATTTCAGTGATATCGTATCGATTGTTACTTTCTATCGTGATCCAAAACCTGTAATCGAAATATCACCTGTAAGATCGTATCAAGAATTTGAATCACGCCCCTCTTTGAAAAGTATTGATCACTGGTATTTGTGACTTTATGATATTGGTTACGTAATAACCGCTCGTAAAATATTCGTCATCCCTATGCCTTAGTCCATCAGTCCAATGGTGGGCTTAGTGAATTTTGTTAATAATGGAATTCCGATGAATAATAATAATAAGTTGGACTGGTTAAAACACAATCGGACGGTAGAATGCCTTTTTTGCTTCTTCTTCTTCTTCTTTTTTTAATATTTTTTCAGCTATAATATGTATACCTTAGATCAGTAGACCAAATATAGGCTGATTGAATTTTGCTAATAATGAAACTCCATTGAATAATGGTAATGAATTGGACTGGCTAAAACACATTCGGAAGATATAATGCATTTTTTTCTTCCGTTGCTCCATGTTCCTCAACCATGGCCTATTAGTCCAGCGATTCTCAACCTGTGGGGCGCGAGAATATCCAAAAAAATATTATTAAAAAAAATTGATTAACTGACTGAAAGGAAAGCACACTTACACATAGATAACAAAATACATTTCGACATATTTAATAACTTATTAAAATAAAACAACTTACTAAATCAAAACTTACTTAATCAAAACATACTAAATTAAAAACAAATTTAATAATTATTAGTGACTTTCTTGGACCTGTCTTGCAAAGCAAAGTTTTTAGTAGGAAGGCTTGGTATTAGAAATAGCCACTCTCAGTTCTGTTTCTATATTTTGTCTTCAAAGAAGCCACAGCAGAAAATCCAGTTTCACAAAAGTTGGATGTTGAAAATGATAATAAAATGCGAAATGCTCTTGTTTTTAGGGCAATTAAAATCATCCTCTACTCCTGACCAAAATTCAAATAGTGATTTATTACTAAATTGTCTTTTAGTTTCGCCAATTGTCGTGAAGTCTATGAATTTTTCTTCCTCATCAATTGAGAGTCCTTCGGAAGTCTTAAAAAATGGATCCTTACCCCACTCGTAACTTGCTATCAGTTTGTCATCAGCAAGAAAATACTTTTTAAAATTCTTTATCAGCATGGCTAAAAGATTTTCAATGGTTACCAAACAACTTTTACATGTTCTTCTTCAGCCTTGTAAGTTTTAGTACAATCATCCACATTTGCTAACATTGTTAGATTTTTTCTTTAAATTTCTGCTCCACAATTTCAATGGGGTCAATTCATGTGACGTAAAAGTCACATGTCATGAGCTATCCGCGCATGGCATTTAAGTTTCATCCGCACCGCTTTCGTCGATTAGTCTGCCAATAACGTTCTCCCCCGAGTATGAAGCGGATTTTTTTGTTTACATTTGAAGTTATAATTTTTGAGTCATTTTCTTTCCTCTTATTATGTGTTAAAAGAGGAAGTACTGGTGTGCTGATGGATGCTTTAATGCGAAACACAAGAGTGACTGTCATGATAAAATGTTTTCTTATTTTCCTTTCAACAATCCTTCCTAGGGTTGGTACCTTTGGTATAGATTTTTTCGTCTTCGAAGTCGGTGATATGCTTCGATCATTTTGAAGAATTCATTCAGTGTGTGTTCCTTTATTAAATCGTAAATGGAATTCCAGTAATCGCAAATGTTTCAGTAATTGTTTAGAAAAATTCTTCGAAAAAAAGAATTTGGTAAGCGATTTTCCAACAAAAACAATCAAACAAAATCGTGAGAGCATTTCTAATTCACTTTATACACATTTGATGAAATTTCTGATAATTTTGAATATGCCTAGAAGGTTTTAAAATGTTTACATGAATATTACATTGCATTTCCTAAAAAATCTTATCTAAATTTAATTAATGTAAGTAAACAAACTCCTGCTTCAAAAATAACAACTGCTATAATGCTAAACTTAGATTGAAGAGAACACATTTCTTAAAGATTTATTTAATAAATGAAATCTTTACTAACTACTGAAAATTGAATTTTTTTATTGACTGTTATAATATATTTATAATTGATGTATTTTATTAAACGTGCTCTTAATTTGATAAATTGATTGCTATATATATATATGTATATGTATGTATGCTTAAGTTTTGAAAACACTTGTCATTTAATTAAGTATATAAACTAGTTAACTATAAAATCCATTAATTAACGTCAAATAATTTTTGCATTTGATTTTTAGTTTTTGGCATTATAATAAAATGCATTATGAGGTTTTACTTTTTTATTATGAACCTTAAAGTTATCTTTTAGTAATTCATGTTATTCAGGTATTGCTGGGTAATCATGTCTAATAACAAAAGAGCACAATGGATGGCTCCAGAAAGCATTATTACTAGTTTTCTAATTACATTTGCAGATTTGTGATGGATTCAAAGTGAATTTATATCAAACAACTTTTCTATTGTTAAAAATGAAATGTCAATAGTTTATTGTATTTAAACTGAAATTGACTGTTATCATAATATCATGTTATACACCATTGTGCACCTCAGTGATTTCTGTTTTAATAAATACAGGTCTTTTCATAGAAAATCAATTTCCATATCAGCATTTATTATATAATTTTTATTCCCAACTTCATTGCTACATGTATGTTTCACTTTTTTTTCTTATATTTTTTTAACAAATCACTTTTGAATTATAAAATTCTGTAAAAGCATAAAAGTGTTTCTCCTAACTCATCTGTATATCCTATTTAACTTCTCTCTCTCTATATATATACATATATCATGACCTTATTCTTGTTTATTAAATTTACTGTATTGTATGTTTTATTTTATGATATTCATTCAATGTAATTTTTATCAATGTAACTTTAACATTTAAAAAAAATTTTCATAAATGTTCTGCTTTAAAAGTATGTTATTCAACATAATGTTTTTATTCGTGATAAAAAAAACTGTTGTTTAGTATTTAGAATGTTTCTGTTGAATAAAATTGATTTCATCATTTACATTGACATTCTTGTCATACTGTGTTTATATTTTTTATAAGTGTCTAGAAAAATAAATGTTGATATAGTTTTTTGAATTAGTGAGTACATTAAAACATCCATTTGATCACATTTTTTCAAATAATTACCATATATATATGTAGTGTGTAAATAAAAAATATGAAACTGTAATTTTGTTTGTTTTTCTTTAATGATATCTACAAATTGAAATAAAATAACTGATTCATAAGTTGCATAAATTTAAAAAAGGTATCTATACCTTTTATATTTCATAATTTGAAATTGTAAACATAATTTATTCAATATATATACTAATTTGAATTTCATGTTCTTTCCTCTGAGCAAACTGAAAACATCAAAGTCTCAATATTAATAAAAATCATTACATAAGAAAAAAATGTAATAATTTTTTATTAAGCTTTAAAATATTAACTTATCTAAGAGTAATAATTTATTTTTAAAAAGAACTATATTTATAAGATTCAACATTCAATAATAAGTACAAAAAGAACATATGTAATTTTTCAAAAACACTGCCATAGTCATTTGTCAAAATGTATCGTTTCTATAAAAATTGGGGGCAGGGGAAAGGATATGAGAAAGGAAAGAATAAAGCAGCACCAAACGAATTAAAAAACGACGTTAATTAATTATGCAAAAAAATAATTCCATTGAAAATACTAATTAAAATTTTAATATAAGAAATAAGATTATATAACTACCAAAATTTGGAAAAAATAATTCAAAATAATATCTTTAAAAAAAATTGGAAGTTTTTAATAATTGATCGGCTAGCATAACATTAACTAAACAATTTTTTCATCAACGTTATCGGCAGACATCCCGACATGCGCAGAACGGTTGAAAATTGAACAGAAACGGTTTGTTTGGTACGTGACCGTGAATTGACCCCATTGTTTTGAAAAAATTATCTCCAAACATAGTTTCTATAATCTCAATTGCTGCTGGCAAAATAAGCTCTTCACCAATGGTGTGAGGTTTTTTACATCTGGCTATTTTATATGAACTTTGTAAGATGCAATTAAAGCTTTTTTATTCATAGAAAAGGTTTTTTTAAAAATGATTTTTGATTTTTATATGATTTTAATTTTAATTCGAAGAATTCTCTGGGTTTGTTGACGTACTCACTATGAAGCGTTTCCAAATGTCGTTTAAGTTTATTAGGTTTCATGCTGTCTGTGGTCAACATTTTTGAGCAAATGATACACAGGGACCTTTCTTCTTCTTTTACTTCAGCACTGGTAAAGCCAAAATTTAAGTATTCTTGAAAATATTTTCGGAATCACGCTCGTCTGTGTACTTGTTGATGCTTGACTATCGTCTAATGTTTGCTTACTTCCGCTTAAAAATTTATCCATGAGTCTGCATAAATCTACTGCCGTGATATTTAATATGGTGAATCGCAATTAACACGAAAACATATATAACATACACATTCGCTATAGATTCGATAGCGATAAAAGGAGACTCGAATGAGACTGGCTGAAATTGAAACTTGCGTTATCGAACATGTTCCTTCTTCCTATGATAAAACATTTGCTCCGCGCATGGTCGAGACGGCATCGGTCGTGTGGATTCCCTTCCACAAACATTGCTTATTTTTTCACTTTTGTTTAGTCATGCTTCTGTTTTATTTCTTTTATTATTCGAAAAAATGTATTCCAAGTTTCTAAATTTAGCTCACCCCTTCTAGGTTAACTTTCATTAACGAATTTTTTTACTTTCATATTCTTTTAATGTCATCTCCCTGTTTTGCTTTCATTTCAAATATAATATTTAAATTTTACCCGCTTTCATTCGCTTCATCTATTTCAGCTTTTCCAAAATGCAAGATGTGGTTTCTCGCCAAAACGTTGGCTCGCTTTTACTCTTGTTTTGTCAGTTAGTTAAAAAGAATTTAAAAACAGAATCCAAAATACTCAATATACATTATTGTTATATAGATTTTATTGTAAGGGGGGGGGGGGGGGGGTGCGATGAAAATTATGATTAAAAACTGGGCCGCAAATACTGAAAGGTTGAGAAACGCTGCATTAGCCCAATTATAGACTAAGTTGGATGGGCTAAGAGTATTGTCGAAACATAAAATGCGTTTTCTCTTCAGCAGGTTCAGCAATGCGATGGTTTTATCCTATTTGTCCAATAGTGGGCTCAATAAATAAAACTAATAATAGAGTTCCGATGAATGATGGTAATGCTTTGAATTGATTGAGAGCATTCCACGGTTAAGATTACAAGCATTATTCAAATGATTGACTTAGTGAATCATACTAACAGGCAAGCAGCGAGGAATGATGATAGCGAATTGAACGATATTTTTTGATAATTATTTTCTATCATAAATATATGAGCATAATTTAAAGCAGTATAAAATATTATGCGGAACAAAAAGTAATTAATATTAGTCTTTAATGCTTTATTGTAATTTATCATATATATATATATATATATATATATATATATATATATATATATATATGATAATTATTTTTTTACAAGCAATTTATTTACAAGGCAATTTATTTACAAGCAGAGATGCGGACAAGGCACGTCAGCCACAGCACGGCACAAAAGCAGAAGTAAGGAAGGAACGAAACAAATGATCACTAGTTTTATATAACATTGGATTTTCAGCCACGTGTAAATTGAATACTCGTGTTCACCTTGAATAAGGGCACCGAAGGGATCATTTTCACTTGACACGAGGAACTGATGGCGCATCATTTTTACAAAGCTTCAACAGTGGAATAGAATCAGGAAACAAGAGAACACTTTAGAATGGCCCCGACATGGGCCAAATTAGGCAAAAATTTAGGAAATTAATTTGGATTAAATTACACACACACACACACAAATATATATATATATATATATATAGTAAGTAAACGAGCATTTTTCAACAGAACCATATATTTATAATATTAAGAATCTTTTTTGCCAAAAAACCGTACACACACACACACACACACACACACACACACACACACACACACAATGTAATCTAGATGAAAATTATAAACTTTGGAACCGAACATGAAAAACAGAATACATCTGTACCATTCAGAGGTATTAAAATTTCATACTTTTCCAATACTAATTCTCGAAATTTTCGTTCATATTTGGAACAGAAAACACTGAAATGTCTGAGAATTATTATTTCAAGGGCAGGAGGGGTTGGGAAGACATAAAAAAAGTGTCACGTCTCACAAACCAATTGCTGATAGATTTTTTTTCTTTATGAGAAAGGAAAAATAAAGGATAAGAGTTTTCTGTCTTCCTTACTTAACTTTTTTATTTTATTTTCTCCACCTTGTTGTGACAAGTGTAAAAGAAAAATGTAATGGCAGAAAACTATTGACTATGTCATCAAAAAAGAATTTTGGATCAATAGTTCTGAAACTTCTGAAGTATTTAGGACTCAATTTTCCGCATCACTTTTAATAGTATTTTTCTTTCAATACATCTTGATATTTTGCTCATTCACGTAATTCTTAGAATTTCATATTAATATTAAAATATTTTTGTGCCCTTTTTTAAAAGTTTCGACCTATTTCTTAAAAAATTAATTATTTACTAGAATTTATTTTTTTTATCAATAAAATACATTACATATAATTCTTGCTTCAATAAAAAAATATTCATGTTTTAATTCCATTGCTTGTCATTTTGCACTTATCTTAGGTTTATTTTGATTTTGAATTTTTTAATATAAAGGCCTGATTTTTTCCGATTGTGCGCCAAGATCATATGATTAAATATAGATGAAACAATGAAAAGGTTTTGAATTTTTTTTTGAAACATTGAAATTTAGCCCTGAAAACTTGAAAAAAGGACACTTAAAAAAATGTCACCAAAATTTGTGTACAACTAAATTGGTATAATCATAATGACAAATTTTTAATTTATTGATTTAAAAATCAATTTTGTGGAGCCATATTTTCGAGAATTATTTAAAAAAATGCAATTAATAAAAATTTTTAAATAAAAATTTTTAAAAAATCTCTCAGAGCTGAGCATTTATACTCTTTAAAACACATTTATGCCAGATTTTATATCTCTAGGGAAAAAGATCGATCCTGTAGATCAGTAAAACGTATGCATGTACACACACATTTATTTATTTCTTGTTTTCATATTACAGAGAAAGTATCGTCGTCGTCAAAAAAATTCCAACTCGGGATTTTGACGAATTTTCATATTTTAGATCTCCCTTAGTAGGAAAAGTTCATTTTGGGAAAACATCCGACTGTCCGTCTGCGACAAGAATAATTCAAACAACGCTTCTAATTTTAATATACAGGCTTAAAACCAAATTAAAGGATTTTTATTAAATTTGGAACAGAACCCGTTCAGAGGAAGAATGTCTGTCTGGCTGTTCGAATATAAGTTAGCATGACAACTGCAAAATGAAAAGTGCTAGATAGATAAACAGTTTTAATATATTTATTAAAGACACCAACCAAACTTTGAGCGAAATCGAAAGAAGGGTTGATTGTCTGTCTGTTTGTACTTTCAGAAACATGCAAACGCGATAGCTCAAAAATATAGTGATTTAAATATATCGAATTTGATACGTGATTCTGTGATTTTATGTATAGTTTTATGTCAAATTTTTGTTTCAATCGGTTTGGAAAAACGCGTCTGATGTCCAAATTCGATTTTTGAATACTTGTTCAAATCATTCTTAGGAATAACAAGCTTTATTAGAGAATATGCGAGAAAGTTTGGGAAGACTACTACCGCTTTATTATTTTTAAAAATTCAAGCTTCCAAAATTTGATAAACGAAGCAAAATTTAACAAAAAATAGCAGACGATACAAGTTTGGGTCTCAAATAGTTGAATAGCCAATTGAGAATTACTGCTGTAAAGGAATTTTTTATTACATAAACGTTGAGATTTTTCTTCATTGTATAAAAGAAAGTTCATGTAAAAAGAATTAAATCAACATTCATTGTGTGTATTCACAACAGCTGAAATCGGAAAGATTTTGATAAGCTGGCCTTCTCAGTTTCCGGTACACGAAGGAACATGCGGTATTACTGAGGACGACGTCAGCTGAATAAAACCACGATTTTTTTTTCATTTTTTCCCCTTCTGTTTAACTATTTTCACTTCATAAAAAGGAAACTACGAAATGTACATAGAAAAGATTCAGTAATAATCAAAACATTCGATCTTCAAATTTTGATGATTTTCGCCCTCTTATATTTCTTTGAATCCACCCACCCACCCCGAAAAAAAAA
>JAPMOR010017131.1:214775-229205 GCA_026543865.1 Argiope aurantia
CGCGATTTCGAGCTTCAAAATCTTCTAACCAAAACAAAATCATGTTCTCGCATGATAATAAATTTTTAGATACGCAACATTTTAAGAAATTACATTTAACTATTTTTTATTTTTTAAACAGGTACAACTAATTTTGAAAATACAATTAAATAGTAAATATGGTTTCTTTTTTCTTTCCAGCAGTTACCTGAATCTGACTAAAGAGGTACTATTAAAACCGGAGAGTTGGATGCGCAAGCAACGATACTGTCTTCTACTGCAAATAGTTTTCATTTACTTCACACACTCGGGTGATCCATCAAGTGCTTCAAAAGCCCTGCGTTTGCTGTGGTCTGTCTATCCCGATTCCTACATAACTGGCGACGAAATCAGGAAAGCTTTTGGAGAGGTACTGCAACCCGAACTAATCGACGGTATCTATGGATTTTACATACAGTCTGTTGGCGAAGTTGCAACACTTGGCCAACCGCGAACATTGAAGCAGTATTGCAGAACGAAGATACGAAAAATATTGTGGACGAACAAGAGGTGGTTACCGGAAGGCATCGCGACAATGGGTTTACCCAAGGAGCTTCAAGCATTTTTAAATCTGGAAAAGTGTGCATAATGTAGCGAGAGCAGAGAGAAAAATGTGTACTATTTCGAAACGAAAACATAAACATTTTGTGGAGGTACCAAAAGTGCTTACCTAAAGACCAATTAAACTGGATTAACCATTAAATGTTTATATGAAACAAGCGTACATTTGGAAAAGGCGACGAAATATAATATAGCAATTGTAGGGGGGGGTAAAGGCATATTACTTCAGGTGTATTATTAAAAGCATGAAAAATTTGTGGCCTAATCAATAGTGCTTACCTAAAGGAATAATGTGAATTGGCCTCCCATAAAACTTTGACATAAAACAAATATTTTTACATTTGGAACGGGTGACAAAGTATGATGTGTAGGTGGCAAAGATGTATTACTTCGGGTGTATTATTAAAAACTGAATCATGTTAGCACCTAAAGTGCTAACCTAAAAGAATCATGTGAATTGGACTATACTTAAAACTTCAACATGAAACAAATATTTTTCTATTTGGAATAGGTGACAAAGTATGATATAGCATTTGTATGGGATAAAGATGTATTACTTCAGGAATATTATTAAAAAAATGAAAAATGTATGGCCGAACCAAAGATGCTTTTCTAAAAGAATCGTATGAATTGGCCTATACTTTAACATGAAACAAGTATTTTTATATTTGGACCCGGTGACAGAATATGATGTAGCAATTGTAGGGAGTAAAGACGTATTATTTCAAGTGTATTATTAAAATCATGAAAAACTCATAACCGAACCAATAGTGCTCATGTAAAGAATCATGTGAATTGGCTTACTCATAAAACTTTGACATGAAGCAGGTATTTTTACATTTGGAACAGGTGACGGAGTAGATGTAATAACGAGAATTTTTTTTCGGTAATTGAGAAGTGGTTCCTGAAAGGATCATATGAACTGGCCTATCTATAAAATTTCAAGCATTCTTAAACTTGGAAAAATGACAATAAATAATGTATCAATTGTAAAGGGAAATGATATGCTACTTCAAAAGGCATTTAAAATGTTGTATGTGAATCAAAGATGGCTGGCTATCTGAAGCAATTATATGAACTGAACTATTCAAGAAACTTCAAAACCTTTTATATCTGGTAATGGTGCAGTGTTTTATAGTAAAATGTTATAAAATTACTTTGAATGAAAGTATTTAACTTTTAATTGATTTTATTTGTGTTATTTCATTGCTATAAATTGATTTTAAAATTAATTAATTCTCAATAGAAATTATCTTAATATTCTCTCTTTCTAAAAATAAAAAAAATATCGAGAACCCTAACTCAAACTTCGCTTGCCCATTTTGAGAGTTTGTTTACTACCGGTCTTTTTTTGAAACATTACTTGCAATGCAACTTAGATGCGTAGTTGAACGAACATTAAATGCGATTCAATTTAACAACTTCATAAGATTTTTTATAAAATGAGTTATATTGTTTTAATCCTAATTATTTCTAGTTATAGACGTCCTACCGCTGTTGTGTGTGGAAGTTTGGAGATAGGGTGGCAGCTCAGATGTCGTCCTCGTCATCTAACCACGGTTCAAAATTTAGAGGTACGCCCCCAAACCTCCCTAGTGTTGCTTTAAAACAGGGCGTTAATATAACTAAACTAAACTAAGCTGTAGGGTTAATTTCTGATTCTTCGAGAAATATACTTCAAGAAAAAAGCTGTAAAAGGGTCTTCAATTCTGTTCTATGATTTATCATTAAGTCATGATAAGTATCCTGAGGAAACTTGATAGTAAAGTGTTTGAAAATCTTGGATAACAAAGAAGTTTTGGAAGGAGTTAATTTCATATATTCTAAGCACCTTAAACAATGATGGAATACTAATTCTATAGAACAACAAATTCGCGACTAGCAAAATACAACGCAAATCTATATTGGAAAAGAGAATTTCAGAAAAAAAGGGGAAAAATGAAAAGACTGAAAAGGGGAGTTAAAATGGGGTTGCATAATTGAGTTGAATTTGTTAAAAAGGAGTATTATCTCACGGGACACACGATTATTTCCATTCCAAGATAAAGTTTTTAAATAGTCAAAACAAATGAGAAATTATGAGAGTTTTTAATTTAAATTTGGCAGAGTTGGACGGGTGAAAACGATTCATAACATTCATTGAATAACTGTTTTACAAAAACAGATTGTGAACAATATATCAGATAGAAAACACATCTATACAGTTATCCAACTACACTGTCTAGACTTATGTACATTTAATTACTATACCATTAGTAAATACACGAATATAATTTAGACTTATCATTCTCTTAAAGGTTTGCAAATTATATTACAATTAATTTTCAGTTTATACATTTTCATACTCAAAATGTACTAGAAAATATCTTTTTCCTTTTAATAAATAATACATAATAATCCTCCTTTAATAAATAATACAATTTAATACATAAAATACTTTTTCGAATTTTCTGGGAGTTTTATATTTTGGCTGTAAGCAGTCAGATTAACCTATAATGATGCTCCGGGAGGTTTTAAATGATCAGACGTTAATCATAATATCGATGAAAGGCATTTCGTTATTAAAGGGTTAAACGCAGCAGTTCTTTCTGATCCGTGCTGACAACAAATTCATCATAAAAGTATTAGCCAATCATACGATTTTTTAAATGAAATAAAAGATTTTATATGAAATTATTTGGAATTTTTTTTATATCAAAATGAAAATGAATATATTAGTCTTGCATACTGCTTTTTTTTATCAACTTGCACCAGGATCGATTGTTACGTATAATCTATATATTCAGAAAAAAAAAAATACAACTGATGTCGTACCTGAAAACATTTTTTTAACCAAATTATATATTTCACGCTATTTGAGTTTTAAAAAAAGATGATCTTTGTTTCTGTTTAAATATAATTTAGTATAATTTCAGATTTCAATGTGTTATCTTGCGAATTTGTGACTAAAAAAATGCAAATCGCTGCTTTTGATAAAAAATATGCCAAATCTAAGATTTTTCGATTTTAGTTAGTGTTTTTCTTTAAGTGCCAAATTATTTAAAATTTAATATTCAACAAAAATTCAGTATTAGAAAAAAATACTTCTGTACCAAGTACTTGAGTGCAGTGCAATCCATAAAATTAATGAAATAAAACTTATGAAGAAAATAATGCAGATTCTATTGAATAAATAGATTGCTAAAAACTTAATAATAAATATAAAAGTGTTGTTATGAAATATTAATACAAAAAAGTAGATTTTTTTTAGAAATCAAAAAAAGGGAGATCAAAATAAAAAATGCAAAAAATGAGTCGCTAATATGAATATTCCAAGTAAATTAAAATTTTAATCACATATGAAATATATTTTTACTTTTTATTGAATGTTTATGGTTTCTTTTAATATGATATGCAGTGTAGCTAATATTCTCTGATAATATTAATTCCAGCGATTTATGATTTTACAGTTTTTATTTTGATCTCTAGATTCTTTTTATAAAAAATATTTTCTAACAAAAGTTTTTTTATATATAAAAATGCAATTATTTCCTACTTTTTTTGTCAAGATAAAAATTTATAGTTAAATCACAATTATAAATATGATGAAATATTCTATTCATTTTTTATCAGAATCACTGCTATATAATTCTCTCATATAGAAGCATAATGAAATAAAAATTAAGCGACTGATTAATCATTTAGTTTTGAAACAATAAAGTATTTTACTGTCATCAAGTACAACAGTTGTACAGAAAATTTAAGAATTCGAGTGCATTAGATAATGAATGAAAATTCTATAATAATGATAAAATTAAAGGCACGGAAGAAGTTAAACTAAATAAATACATGTTACTAAAATTAACCATTAAGATACTTAAAATATATTAAAAATAACAGGCATTTTTTCATTTAGTTCTCCTAAATAGTTATAATTCTTGAGATTTATACGAATTTGTCCATTACCACTAACTTATGAAAATATCAAGATAAATAGTGATTGAAATTAATTTCGCCGAAAAATACCGAACAAACATTTGGGGAAATATTTAATCTAGTTGTATAGAACTAAATAACGCTGTCAAGTATAATAGTATTAACACTAACAAAGCATAATATAATCGAGCTATTTTATTTTGGTCTGGTATCCATTATGGAAGTTAATTTTCTTTTACTTTTACTTTTTTGCTCTTAACATAAAGAGCAGCATAACTTAGTTTGCATCTGCTATTCCAATAAAATAACTTTACTTATGCAAAAAAGGGCAGATGGTAACAAATGGCGACTGGTTTATGGTGCAGACGGAATTACTGCATTTTCCAGCTATTTTTATAGTGGAGTCTAGGCTATTATATTTTATGTTGAAATATTTTTCATAAAGAATTCTAAGTTTTGAAAATAAATTCATTAATTTTACTCATTTATTTATTAATTAGTTTTACTCACTTCTATATTGCTGGCATTTTTGTAGATTTTTAAGGGATAAAAGCATAGTTTTTAACGCAGACTGAAATACTGTGTTTGGATATTTTAATTAAAATTTTTTTGTATTATTTTAGCTTGAACAGAATTTAAAAAATTACTTCAGGGTTGTAACAAAAAATGAAAATCTTACAGTAACAAGAATTATAAAAGTAAAGAAAAAAAATTTCTAATGTAGAATAATTAAATAATAGCGTAATGTGGAAAATTTAAATATGTAGTCAAAATATAATTTTTCTGACAAGATACTGCTAAAACTTTTTATGTGATATACAGTTAAAATTGATAAATACGGTAAAAAATGAAAATAAATGTAAGTGATTTTTAGATTAAGAATAAATCCACATTAATTCTGCTCTACACAAAGTTTTAGGAATATTTTTCAGGAATACGTTAAATAAGCGCTGTTCTACATGAAAGGAAATTCTAAATATTAATATAAACAATACTTCAGCTTATTCTAACACCTGCAGTACCCGCATGATATTGCCAGTGGCAATAGCAATATCAGCAAAATTGAACTGCAGTGACATAAAAAATATTCTAAAATTAATATCATAACAAGAAAATAATAGTGATTTGTACATATTTTCTTGGAGACAATGTTATAATGTTTGGAAATTCAGACGATAAAAAGAAAATAAAAATAACAAATAACAAAAAATAAAGACAAGTTGAAAAAAAAATAACAAGATATTTTGTTGCAAACGATATTATTAGAATTTAAATTGTAAAAAAATAATTTTCAGTATTCTTGAAACATTGATTCTCATTGGGTTTCTTGTGAAGCGAAGATTGGATAAAAGGGTTATATTCTAAAAAATATTTCCCTATTTTGTATTGCTAGTATGAGAAAATATTTGAATTCATCAATGATACACTAGTGGAAGTGGTTTCTCCAAAACTTTCTCTCATCCCTCTAATAAATATGCTAGAATAAAACTTTCGGATAAGGGTACGAATGCCTGGTATGGCACTGGCGAGCAATAGTTACGAAATATTTATCTTCGGTGTGAATTTATTATTTTTACTGAATCATCCATGTGATCTTTGGTGATTTTTTATGCAATTAATCTCTGGCATTTAGCAATAAATATCTGAAAACCGAATTTCTATTTTTAGACGCATTACTTCCAACCTATTAGAACCAAAATTTGACTCACAGCTGCGATTGTAGTCACAAAATCACAGTTGCGGTTGTAGTCACAGATTTCGCTTATTTAAGCCAATGTGTTTTTGAGCTATCACGTTTACATATTTCTGAAAATACAGAGAGAAAATTAACTCCTAGACGAATTTGGTTCTAAATTTGATACGAATTTAATTCTATATTAATTCTAGACGAATTTAATTCTATATTTTGTATGAGTATAAAGCTTTATCCATCCAGCTCTCTTTGTTTTGTAATTATCATGTAAACTTATGTTTGGACACCGGACAGACATATTTTCTCTCAATGGATTTCTTTTAAAATTTTACAGAAATCAACAAATTTGGCGTGAGGAGCTTATACTAAATTTCACCAGCAGTTTTGATTTATCTTTGTCACAGAAAGATGGATGAACAGAGAGACAGACATAATGCCAAAAATGTGTTTCTCGAACTCGGAGAAGTATAAAGCGTAAAGATTCGTCAAAATCTCGTGTTCGAATTTTTTGACGATTGTAATACTTTCTTTATACTTAGTATAAGTTTAAAAAAATGATAAATTCGATCGTTCTAGCATTAAACAGAGATAAACGTTCCATTTATTTCCAAAACAAATTTGAGGAGGAATTAAAATGTCGTATAATAGAAATTTTAGTTAATTTTTTGAAAAAAAGTTGAAAAGTTTTAAAAATATCATAAAATTTTATATTTTAGACGTTTAAAACAAATTTCTTTCTAAGACGGTTATTTACTGTATTCAATGATGCATTTTTTATTTTCTATGATCATCAATATCAGACAAAATGCGAGCAAAAAATATTCCCAAACAGAATAAAATATTAAATAAAAATTTTATAATATTGACATATGTTACAACATAAATAAAGGAATTCATTGAAAATTCAAACACTTTACGAAGTAACCAAAACCTTTTCTTTTCGTTTTTGTATAACGTAAACATACAGTTTCCGTTTCTTTTCTAAGCGGAAATTGTATTTATCTGAGTTCCGCTGCTTTCGTCATTTTATTTGATAAACAGAGGAAGAAGACCGCTTTCTAAAGCATGCTAGTGTCTGATATTAACAATGTAAATCAAAGTGGCATCTCTATGTTCGATGCAGATAACAATCTGTGCCGTGTTGTTATCTATCTATTGCTCTTATCTCTTGAGTTTCAGATCTTTAAAAACGCAGTTAGACCAAAAGAAAAATTAAATTCAAGTGAGATTGTAGGATGCTGTTGAAAGCATGATCATGCATGTTTTGATTTTCTTTACATGAATTATAGTTTTGAGTTGATTGTATTGCAGTTAGAGTTTTAAAGATGTGTATTAAATGTTGAAAAAATTGAACAAAACTATTTACTTTGAATATGTTTTTCTTAAAATAAAAATTAATCTCTTAAAATTAAAATTAATCTCTCTACAAACGCAATTAAAAATTCCTTATTTATTAAAAAATAAAAAAATAATAATCTATTTATGTAACCCAAACTTACTTTAATTTTGTAGTATATAAAATAACGTCATTTAAAAAACAATTTCTGAATTAAAATGATATTTTCAATAACACTTTATTAGTTTTTTATCTTTATTAAATTCAGAACATGTAAGTCTTTTTTTTATTTTCTAGTTTGTACAAGTTTTTATTCTTTTGATAACACGTGTTATCAAAACAACAAAAAAGGAACACCTGCTTTTATACAAACAATTTTTTGTTCTTCTTATTGAATTATTTGGTATACTAATCGAATGCTGTTGTTTTCTTATTGATTTAAAAAAAAATCAAGTTCAAGTCATTTTGCGGCAATTTTTTAGTATGTCTCTAGTAGCTATTTGTAGTATCAAAAATTATAATTTGTTTTTTAATTAATAAGAAATTGTTTTTAGAAATAATAGAAACTAGGGTAACTTATTCTAATTTTATTTTTAAAGGGTTTTTATTAATTCACTTCCTTGTCTATCGGTTTATCTGAAATCGATTTTAAACTAACATTTAGATGAGCTAGACAGTTGAAACGTTAAACATAGTTTAAAAGAACATAACAATTAACTATTAACTTGCTTTCTTGGCTGTTCAGAACAAATATTATCATTGGATGTATTTTAGTAGGAAGTTACTTTGAAATTGATTGCAAAATTTCACACACACAAGACTAAAAATTAGAAAATAATTATTTAAATAAAAAAATAATGTATCACTTTTTAAAACGGATTAAAAAGCATAAAATTGAGAATTTTTAAAATTTATAATCACAAATTTTCTGGAGAATCTCTATGAGGCTATGACAAATAATTTTATACTTTTTAGACCTTTTTTAAAAATATAATATATTAAATAATTATTTGAAAAATTATTTCTTATATTTCTTGAAGACTTTTAGTGTCAGAATCATAAATGATTTAGTTATTAAGAATGAGAATGAGTCTAGAATATTAATAACAAAGAATAAGAATAATTGAGCGCACAAAAATTATTTAAATTAATTGGATAACATTGAAACACAATGAAATTAATTTTAAAAATGAAATAATATAGTGGTTGTAAAGCAAAATTTTTGTTAATTTAAAAAAACCAGGATTGCTGCTATTTAAATAATGTTGAATTAATTAAATAATAAAAATGGAACGAGGAATCTGATAACTATATCAACATATTGAGGAATTCTGGGCTTCCAAAAATTAGAATAAAACGAAAAACAGCTTCCAGAATAAAAAAGAAAGAAGCCAAAAAATGTCAAAACAAGAAATTGGGAATGCATTTAATAGACTCACTAAGAACTCTTTTGAAGAAGAAAAAAATTATAGGAAAAAAATAAAAGAACTTACTCAACATTGGAAAATATAAAATAAAATGGTGACAAAAGGGTTTTACAAGATATTTTTAAAATAATAAATTGATAAAAATCAAATGATTTTTATCAATTTACAAATGAAAGGAATGGAAAACCAAACGGAACCAAAATGACAAAGGAAACTATTAAATTTTCATTCTCCTTTAAATTCTTCTTAAATATATTTAAATTAATATACTAAAAATAAATTTTTATCTTTAAATAATTATTTGATAAGAGTTTTAAATAATTATTCTCAAATAAAATCGAATAATATCGAAATATTAAAAATAATAGCAATTTGTTAGATAAAGTGCAATCTTCTAGCTTAATATTTTTTGCTGCCCTGTTAGTGACAAATTTAGTTAGAACAATGATCCGAACAACACACTATGCTTGACTGCAAAATTGAAAGTTGCAGCAATTAACAAAAAGTGTTCTTACATCAAATAGTGTGAAGCTTTCAGTAACGCCCAGACTTTACTAAAAGTAATTGCTAGTATTTTTAATTTGATTAATTTTTTCCTCCTTAACTTGATTTTTTCGTTATAATTGAAAAATTAAATCATTTCGAGTACAAAAATTGCATATTTTCTTATATTAAATTATAATATGAAGTATGTTAAAAATTTAGAATTATTTGAATTAATCCTACCTTGAAGAGTAAATTTTAAATCCACAAAAGAATAAAATGAGTAAAAATTATTTTGGAATACCGAAAGCACATTACAATTCCTCTAATTGGAATGGAAATCTCTTACACTGCGCCATATGGCGAAAGACAAAGAAGGATGTCATTAGAATATTATCCATAGTTTCTTTGCAAAAATTATATAGATTTCAGTCTTCCTGCTTTCCTTCAAGTACGATGGAGCATTCCATTACACATAATCCACAAAATAACAAAAATGTTTTAAAACCCTTGAGTAAATAAATAAATAAAGGCTATCTTGCATGTTTAAGAAAAATGTGAATTTTATAATTGAATCTATATAAATAAAGTTTAATAATTTTTTACATCATTAGGTTCAAAATTTAAAAAAAGCTTTCTTCAAAATTGTATTTTTTTTTTCAATTGAGGATAATGCACTAATAATCTTTTGATTGAATAAAAATATTTCGCGTTGATATAAAAATTCTATGACTAATTATTGTTTATTTCAACTGAATGACATCTAATTAAAGTCGGTCATTCCATCGACGGTTAAATAAATAAAGATAGCCTTGAATATTCTGAGAAGTAAAATGTTCTCATAAAGCTGAATATATTTTTTAATTACCAAAGTTCGAAATAAAGTCAAGAACCTCTCACGTTTATGATGCTACTCATCTATAAAACAGTTATTGAAAATAATTGCAAACGCAATTTAATAATTTTTAGTAAGTTATTTTTTTTCTTTTAAAACATGATTCTTTATATTAATAATTCTCAATATTTTAGAATTTCGGATCGAAATTTGAATAGTTTTTTTTTAAATGGATTATTTTTCCAGAAATTTTTATAATCTTACTACTAAATAAATTTTTTATGGAATATTAATAATTAATTTGATTGAAGCTATCATTCTTTTGAGACAAAAATAAAAAATAAATAAATTAGATATGAGTTTAATTCATATCAACAAAAATAGTGAAAGTTTTGAACTAGACCGAAAACAAAATGGCAACCATATTATTATTCATGATTTAAACAATGATGAAAATTCTTCTCATTTTTTTTAAAATTTATGAAGCATACTACTGATGAAACGTTGTTTGATTTCATATTTACTTTAAATCCAGTTTAATTTTTCATAACATACCATATAGATTTGTAATGTAATAAATATTTATTTTAAAAGTGAAATATAAATCAAATGACAAGTTCTCAGTTTATGAATAGTAATAGAAAAATCTTTCAATTAATTTCTTTTTTACATTTCTGTTAACTATAATTTTGATAGTTATTGAATTGATGAATTTTTATATGAAAATGTTCTTTTTTTAATTTTTCATAGTACCATCTGAAATATGTAATTACAAATCGAAGTGCGATATTAATTTTTATTACAGATTCAAAGACTCCATTTATAATGTAAACTGTTTCTTAGATATTAAATTTTTTTAAATTAAAATTTAGTTAACTTTATTTATTTCAAAAAGTCAATATATAAAAAGGGAATGATTTATTTAAAAATTATAACAGAACAATATATTTTTTAAACTTTCACATGATAAAGTTTATTAGTAGATTATTATATATAAATTCGGTCATGCAAAAAACAAGACGGGAAAATCATTCAGAATTTTCTATGGACCCGACCCTTGGATTTCAGTTTTCAAAATTTACTAACAGTCATTTCGATGGTAGTAGATTTTCATTAAGAAAGGTTTTTAGAAGTTTTAATTAGATTCTTAGAATAAAAATTAATTAAAAGATTAATTATTTTCTTCCATATCTTCTAAGTATATTATTACAGAAAAGTCATTTCATACCACTTTAAAATTAAAAAGAAGTGATCAGTAATTGGCAATCGAAAAGGCAAAGATAAATTTCATTTATCTAAGTCGTTTCATTTTTGTATTATTGCGTTTGGATAAATGCAAACACAATAATACAAAAATAAAGCGACTTAGATAAATGAAATTTGTTGCTATTTGTAGACCACTCTAATATTTAATAAATAAATAAGTAAATAAATAAATAAAGCATTCGGTGATTGGCAATCGAATAGGCAAACACATTTGATTTCAACAACGCAAACGCAATAACACAAAAATGAAATGACTTAGATAAATAAAGTGGTATCATTTGTATACCACTTTAAAATTTAAAAAATAATGCATTCCGTGATTTGCAATCGAAAAGACAAATACATTTGATTGCGCAAATGCAAATGCGGTGACAAAAATTAATAAATAAATAAAACGACTTAGATAAATGAAATTTGTTTTATGACCTTGTAATAAACTGGTTTAGATAAATGAAATTTGTTTTATGACCTTGTAATAAAACGGCTTAGATAAATGAAATTTGTTTTATGACCTTGTTATAAAACGGTTTAGATAAATGAAATTTGGTTTATGACCTTGTATTAAAACGGTTTATATAAACGAAATTTGGTTTATGACCTTGTAACAAAAATTTTACTTGTATGTAAAATCTTGCTTTGAAATGGTTAAAAAAAAAAGGCGTCCAAAATGGATACTCAATTTTCTTCACTGTGTTAAGAAACACAAAAGAGGCATTTAGAAATACACATATGAGGCATTATGAAAATAAAAATCTAACCACTCGTGGCGTTCTCGGTTTTGCTCAAACTCCATTCTGGAATTAATAACACCTTTACTCAAGAGTATGCGAGAAAGTTTCAAGGAGACCATTCATATTATTTTTTCCATTTAAAATTTTAAAAAAATTCTTAATATATTTATTACAAATTAGAATTTTTAAAAAATCTTATAGCACATTTCTTTGTTGATGAATGGAATACTTGAGTTATCATACAGAGCACGCGAATGAATCATAAAAAAGCATGCATGATTGTGTCACGAGGTGTAAAACAACCACCTGTACTTAGATAAGGGCAGGTGATTTCGACTTTGAAGAGGGTGAAAGAGAATTCGTCCCGCACACTATTATCCTTGCAGAACTCCAGACAAGAAAGACAGGGAACACCTGTTGCTTTCCCACCTGCGACGGCTAAATCTCAATTGCTGGTTTGACTTTTCGAGAAACGAACATGTATCGAAAAATCAACAATCTTTCATGATTTCGCGATGCTTCTGAATTTCGTGAGTCATCGTGATGTTTAGGATTTCATATGTTTACTGTTGTGGTTTTATTGAATTTAAATCACGAAAATCACTGAATATTAAATATTTAAAATATTCAGTGAGATGCATTTACATATTCGAACTGGGTGCCAATTCAATTCGATAAAATAAAAATCTATTTTTCTGTTATTTATTTTGTAATTATTTTTTATTATTTATCTACTTTTCTGTTATCTATTTCAGTATTTTTTCTTATTCCCTGACATTGCTTGCAAATATGGGATTTGATTCGACTTTTAAAAATATTAAATTCCATTGTGCTTTCTTCCAAAAATATTGAGGCAAATTTATTTGGAACACTATTTTTTTAATTTAAATTTTTGAAGAAATGGATTTTTAAAATGTCTTTTTATATCTTAAACTTAAAAGGACGATCTGAATCTGAGCGCTAATTTTCGGACTTTTCTAAAATCAATACAGTTTTTCATTAATATTATTATTATAATATATCTCTAAGTATATCACTCTAATTTTCTAAATGAATTCACTCTAATTTTCTAAATTTAAATGAAATTCACATTTCGATTAAATCTAATCAATTTTTCTGCAAACAAATATTATTAAAACTCCCCAGTCTTTTCTATCATAAAATAATAATATTCATAAGCTACTTATTATCTATAGATTATATGATGCAAAAAATATTTCAAATACTACAAAACAAACTGTTTGATCTAAAACTATTAAATTTGTTAAATAGTTACTCCTTGGATAATAGGTTCCCATTAATACAGGGTTATTCAAAATTTTATTACACTTTTATTTAATCAAAAATAATCAAAATTCTATCATTCTTTCTGTTTAGCTTCAAAGACATTACTATATAAAAAGCGTTTTCACATAGCTTTAAAAGTAAAAAAATAAATCGTCCAGTGATTTTTTTGGTATTTTTAAGCATGTTTTACAGTAATACTTTTCTTTGCTTTAATTATTACATTTATATTAATATAAATATTAAATAAATTTTTCTGAACATTATCGGTGCTCAAATAAATACCAAATTTTCAAAGAATAATACAAAGACATACGAAGCAAGCATAAAACCTTATCATCTTACGTATTTCGAGACATTATTATATAAAAAGATATTATTATTATATCAATTTTCAAGATATTAATAAATAAAAAAGTATTTTTACACAGTTTTAAAATTAAAAAATAAAGCTTCTAGTGATTTTTTTTGTATTTTTATTTACAGTAATACTTGGTTATTATAGTTATTGCATTCATATTTTTTAAAAATTTTTGTGCACATTATCGGTGCTAAAATAAGCATCAAAATTTTAATAATAATATATTATTTTAAGATATTATTATATATTATATTATATAACATATATTTATAAAAAGATATTAATATAATATTAACTTTCAAAATATTATTATATAAAAAATTCTTCTATATAGCTTAAAAATTAAAAAAAAATCCAGTGATTTTTTTTGGTATTTTTAAGCGTGTTTAACAATAGTTAGTTATACTTTAACTTTAAAGTTAAATAGTTTAACTTTAGTTAATACATTTGTATTATTATAAATATTAAATAAATTTTTCTGCACATTATCGGTGCTCAAATTGACACTAAATTTTTAAAA
>JAPMOR010017140.1:0-11054 GCA_026543865.1 Argiope aurantia
ATCCAGCTGCGACCGTTGTTTGTTTGGAAAGTTGGTCCTGCAGTGGAATCATTCCAAATAAGAAGGTTATGGTGCAAAATGAAGTCAATCATGGGGCCACCATACTCTCGCTTACGTTTGCTGTCATCTCTGTCTGGTCCCCAAAGTTCAGATTGAATATTTCCATCCCCCAGGGAAAGATTGATTAGGTTGGATAGTATTAATAAGTTCTGTAAGGTTCTGGAACAAACTGTTTTTGTTGGAGGATGGTGGAAAGTAGAAAGAGATGATCGTAAAGGTGTCTTGCCCTTTGCTGACGTTGACACAGACAAAATGTTTGTTAATGTGTCTGGTGAGAACAGCAATGTTAGGGTTACGGATGGTGATCAGAACACTGCCTTCTGGGTGGAAGATTGTGCGCCATTTAATGGGGAGAAATGCGGACCCAGCATGAATGTATGGTTCTTGTATACAGTAAATGTCTGGGACATTTTTAGAGAAAAGATTTGGCAACTCTTTGGTTGCTTTAAAAGAGCGACCAATGTTGCCCTGGAACAGTGTCCAGCAAAAGAGATTAGACAGAGGTGCACTAGACATAGTTGGCAAAGGCACGCAGTCTGGCTATGTTCCTTTGGTAGAAATGACAATTTAGGGATGTGGCTAGATGATCAGTTTTGAAACTTGTCTTCTGTTTTTGGCTGCTTTCTCTGCAAAGGCGGCAGGTTTTATTTGATTTCTGGCAGGCTTTAGTTGGATGGTTGTCGCAACACTTACTGCAAGCTGTTGGTGAGTTGCATTTGCCTTTTGAGTGGCCAAATTTGAGGCAGTTTTGGCAACGAATGGGTTCAAGATGTTCCATGTACTTCTTGGAGCCGAAACCAAATGTAGCCTCTTTTCGGTTTTAAGGTAATTGAAAATATTAGGGGAAATGGACAGGACCCAGTGTGACCTGACCCCCCTGCCTGGTTTCCTGAAGAGGACCCTAATGTTACCCGGTGGCAAGTTGTTGTCTGCTTTGAGCCTGGTAATGAATTCCTGTTCTTCAACATTTTTATCTTGGTCGGTGTTATCTATGTCGTAGATTATAATCTGTGGATCGCGTTTTTGTGGAAGACGCGCCTCACATATGGTTTTTAGGTTAGAATGCTCATTAATGGCCGTTAAGAGTTTGGTAGCCATATCTTGTGTAGGGACAGTAATGATGGTTTTGCTGGTACTTGCAACCCTACAGGAAATAACTTTAACCCCCAGAGCCTTGGGGCTAATGTTAGACTCAAGGAGAGTCTTAATGCTTGGTGTCTTACCGTCTACCTCCTCCTTTGGTTCGGAAATTTTAGGAACCACAAGGACCGTTGGTAAGGCTACAAAGTCTGTTTTGCCAGTTGCCTTCGGCATTTTGGCAGTCCGAGGAGTGCGTTGTATCAAAGGAACAGGTCTTGGAGGGTTTGAAACCTTGGTGCTCTTGACTTTGATGTTTGGCGTGGGCAGAAGACCCTGTGACCACTGTTGTGCCGTGGAGGCATATGTTTTTGCAGTGATAGGTTGGGCTGAAGGAGTTGATGCAATGCCCACTTTTTGTTCGATTGTTTCTAGTCTTTTTGTGACGTTAGAAACATCAAAACTTTCGACCAGCCGGGAAAAGATTCTTAAAAGCTCTTCTGCAGCATTAGCCTTTAGTTTACGTTTGGCAATAAAAGTCTGCAGGTCGTTGATTGTGGAGGAGGGAGATTTGAGGAAGTTGTTGTTAGTGACTCCCTGTTGGGACTCGGGAGTACCCGGAATAATGTCCTCACTGTCCATATTGTCGTTGTCTGGCAGTTTGACTGATGGGAATGGTTTGGAAAAACCACCTTCTACAGAGATGTTTAGGTCTTTTTTCAGTCATTTTTTGTTTAGCCTTTATTGGCGATTTTGGCAAGTCGCTTTTTGCGCTTTTTTTGCTTTGATGTTTCCGCAACAGCGGCAAATTTATTAGTTTTAATAAGAAAACGGGAACTGATGTTACGTTTACTATTTTTATTTTGTTCCTTTACTTCCATCAAAGTATGCTTTATTGTAATTGGTGGTGAATTGGCCACAAGTATATCTTTATCATTTTTATTTAATTCGTCATTTGCATCACTCTTGTCAGTAAAGAATATAGTTCCAGCTTTATAATCGCTCAGCGCCATATTCGTATTACCTTTATTTGTATCAATAATTAGAGAAAGGGACAAGGTTTGTTCTTTTAATGGTGGATGAAACCAGAACCGCCCCGTTCCTCTGAACTCCACTTCGCCAGAGGAAACTCTCGACCAAGTGAAGTCCCTGGACTCTACGGAGGAAAACTAACAGGGCCCTCTCCTAACTAACCCGTCTTAACATGTCGTCCCTGCAAGATCCAAGGGTACCGCCTAACCGTACTTGCGCGCAGCGAGGGATGCCCCCCAGAGGATTTCTCGAAAAGAACAAGGCAAATTAGGACCGCGGAACCATACGTCCCCCCTTCTGAGAGCAAGGGAGCGCAACAGGTACCGAGCTAGAGGTGCCACTCTGAAAGTCTCCATCTGTCCTACCACCATCCCCGTTCTGCCGAAGGGCCTGGGTCACCCCAGTGATTCCCAACAATGGCGTGAGATGGCTGCCATTGAAGGACAGGCAGGCCAGATTTCCTCTTCCTCGGTTTTTACAACTAGCCCGGTCACCACACCACGTGCATATGAGCTACCGTAGGGTGGAATTTTAAGACTGTTTTTGTAATTTTATAATTTTTAATTGTTTTTGGATTTTTGTAGTTTTAAATTGTTTTTGAAATTTTAGCATAAGCAAAGTTAAAGTGCCGCACCAAGAGGTGCTAATACGCACAAAAGGAAGAACCAAAAAAATAATAAAATAAGGAGAGTCATACGACTTTAAGTTTTGTTAAATGGGTATATGTTGAGATAAAATTTAATTAAATTTAAGGAGTGCTAGCTGTACTAGAGAGATGCTCTATTTAGGTTAGGAGTAGAAAGTATAAACTATGGGAGTTATTTGTGGTTTCCTGGAAAGGCCTGAGGTTGAGCGAGTGTAAAAACAAATTACATGTAGAAGATGTTAGATGATAAACCCTTTGGTCACTTGAGTTGAGTAACCCTTTCGAGTTCTTCACTACAGAGAAGACTGCTTAGCCTGGTAAGTGAAACAGCAAAGAGTTTTGGTACGCAAGGGATCCGCACTCTCCAACAGCAACAACTCACACAGCTTAGACTGACGTCTCCTCCCAGCCCAGAACCGAAAAGGAGCGCAAGGGAACTAGAGGTGCTTCCAGTAGCGACGATGCTGTAAATTCGAGCCTTTCAGCCTACTCCGGAATGGAACGTCGGAGAATTGCCAACGAGGGCGCCCGGTCTGATTGGCAAGAACAACACAGCCGCTGTGGTTTTCGCAACCTAGTCTCTCGCAACTGGTAGCAAGTGGAAATTTAATTAGGAGTTGAGGACTCTGCTACGCCACACGAGTTGGCAGAGTGTCCTCCTCCGTAACGTCTCGCGCCATGAGAAGGCATTTCCACTATGGGTGAGGAGAGCCTATTTGAGACGGAATCACTCACCCTCTCCTTTCGGAGAGGCGAGACAATGGAAAGTGACAGTGTGGCATATCACCCGATGGCTAGTTAGTGAAAACGAATTCAACCACAAGTATGCATTGGGATTTAGAAGCGAAGGAGTAGAAGTTTACTCGATGGATTTGTGTGTCAGAAACGAATGACTGTAGTTGATCAAAGACCGCCAATAATGAAGATTGCTGTGATGACACCAAGAACGCACTGATAACATAAATTAGGATAAATTGAGACTATTTCCATTTTCGACATCGCCAATCACTCAATGGATTACGCGATCCCTTTTCTACAAGATAAAGTTTGGCTTGATAAAACATGAATAAACCTAAAGTTCGGAATATCATCGATTCAAATTATATGGAAAAAGAATATTCTGAACCTTACTAATACGTATGCATTTAAGACGCCAGATAAGCAGTAGCGATTCCCTTGGCTGATTACACAAGAACAAATGAGATAAAATTGATTATCAACAACCTTAAATTAATAAATACCAATTTTCTGAAAAACTGGCCTGTAGATTAAACAATAGAATTTTTTTTTATTGTCAGCTCAAAAATCCAAACAATACGAACGACTTAATTTTAATATTCTACACAAAACAAAAATGGAAGTTTATCGCTTTCTAGAGCTGAAACCCTCGACAGAGAGAAGGTTTAGACTCTTATACAACATGAATAAAAAATTCTGAACTAGGGGTCCCCACATGGCCATCAAGAACTAAAAGACCAATTTTTACTTTTTATTATACAACATGGGTTTATTCAGAGCTTGCGATTGTATTTGAGTGAACGCATTACACTTTCCATGATCGTAAAAGAGAATTGCGAGAAGATGGGACAAAAACAGCTGTAAAGTCCCAGACAATCCTCATATGATCAATCATACTTGTTGACCCTGATCGATTCGTTTCAGTGATAAGTAGCAGCATTTACCACCCACCTAGAAATGACAACACTAAATTATCCAATCATAGATATGAGGAAAGTCCATAGAATGGGGTGGAATGTAAGCATCTATAACCCCCCCCCAAAGAACTGGTATTCCATGTTCAACAGCTTAAGATCAACAAATTGTTTGAGTTAAACATTTAAAAACATTTGTGGTGAATGTCATATTTCATGTTGGATGACTTGAACCCATTTGAAGAAGGCATTTTAAGTTCATTTTAAATTCTTATTTTTTTTTATCTTTGAAAACTCTAAAAGACCCCCCCCCCCTCCTATTAATTTCACTTCTGGACCACTTTCTGGAGATGGCCAACTAGAGAACTGAACTGAAACTGATCTAGAGAACTGAAAGTATTAAAATGTACTACAAATTCTACTTATGATCGAGATATGAATATTTCAGGTGGTTTTACTTTGAAAGTTAGTGCAATACAATAAAGAAGCCAAATGATTAATTACCATGTTCTAAAGTAATCCAAAATTGGTTTAAAACTACATTCAAGACGCTAAAAATGATAAATACTCTGACATAGTGGAGTAACGTAAAACTAATTGTAAAGAAAAACAAGCATTTGTCTCAAAAAAATTGGCCGCGAATGCCCCTTTTTGATACATTTTTTTTTGTACCTAGTCTTTTTGGCTGACTCAGCAGCTATGCTGAAATTTGAAACATTGCAAGTGAAGCTTGTGCAAATCAAATTCAAAGGAAAAATTGTTCAGGAAATTGCAAATAAGGCTTAGCAATATTTTCAAAAATGGACGAAATTAGAATTCTTTCAGCGAATTGACAAAAGGGAAAATTATTTGTGCTAAAATAATGACACATAATATCAGGAACATTGGATAATTTCCAAACAATTGTAATTTCCATTTTAGAACAGAACGTACTGCCTATTCGGTTCGAATTTTACATTGCTCAAAATGTATAAAACTTCGATGAAGTATCCTGATCAAACTGGTCATAAACAGCTCAACAGTCAGAGAGCTGAAGGCGAGATTTTCGATAACAAAGCCTTTTTACTCTTCCTGCAAAGTTAGGCTTGTATATTAGTCACGTTTTCTAGTGCAAGAGCCACACTTGAATATTAGAATTTTGTTGAAGTGGTGGTAGACTGGAAGCTAAAAATACTTATGATCATAATCTCCAATTTCGTTACGATTTATTGATAACTCGTAATTTTCAATGCCAGTTTTGATATTGTATATAAATGCAATCCATTTTCCTTAAAAACTATTCTACTCATTGAATTTTTCATTGAAACGAAGGAATTATGAAAGCAAATGCAAGCCGAATGAAAGAATATTTTCTGGACACTTGCAGTTAACACGAAAAGAGACCATTAAAAAAATTCGTATCTTCGATTTATCAAATTACTGGAGGACAAAAACCTTAATTCTTTCAGTCAATGATTATACTAATATTATGTAATAGAGGAAAAGACAAATTTTTATAATGAATCAATTGCAAAATATTCGTTTACAATAAGGATACAATATGCAACATGGCATGGAATGTACTTCAAAATGTGACACGAAATTTAAACTCAATTCAGATTTAAAAGGGACTACTGCTTGGGCATTAAGTTTCCTACACAAATATTAACGTGAATTTACAAAAAAATGCCGAAGTTGATGGATCAGCTTTATTTCTCAAGAAATTTTAATCATGGTGATCAGTCATCTTTATTAAAACTCGTCTGAATCACAGAAGACCACCGATTGGCTCGCCGGCAAAGCCAATCGTTCGTCTTCTTGTAAACCGAAAATTAAATTTTGCCTACGATTTGCAAGAGAGTTTAGTTCACCGTAAAAGTTAAGGTCATTTTAAGATAATTTTATTTTACTATTAATTCAAATATTTAGATAGGCTGATATATCAATTTTAAACGATTTCTTGGATTTGGGACTTGCATTTTAAGCTGATCCTATTAATTTCAATATAGTTAACTGTCTTAAGCTAATCTATTTACCTTCTTGCTGTGAGCACAGCTTTAACATTAAAGGCGGTAAAAAGGGACTATTTAACAACGAGGTTTAGCAAATGAAGTCGGGTATTTTATCTCGAATGATTTGACAAATATGGAATACGAATTATTTTGAATGGCTTTTCAAACTAACAGTTAATTTAGTGGAATCCTTTTATATTTAAGCATATATGCACTAAAAAGAGTTCAAACATTTGATAGGCTCCTTGCTTTTATAATTACCTCCACTTTAAAGCATGGAATGCTGCCGCTAAAAATCATTGTAAACAAATTCCAACCTTTTATTAGTACCAACTGCTTAAGAACTGGTCATGAACAATTGAATCAAACATCGATTAAAAAACTGATCAGATTGTCCAATTGCCATCTTTGTTTATTTACAAATGACATTAAACTTTGTTGGAATAAAGCACCGAATTTTTCAATTCCACATGCTCCGTATACTTTAAGACTCAAAATACCATTTACTTTGTTTCGGGAAAATTTCTCAAGCGAGATAAATTGCTCCAAAAATTGCAGACCTTCATTAAAACCAAATGTCTAAACTCAATAGCAATTAAAGTCAGGGAAAATCAATAACGAGTTGACTGCATAAACTAGTAGACTTTAAAAAATCGAAGTAAACCAGAATGAAGGTAAATTGACAATGATTAAGCAACTCGAATAAAAGTTTAGAACGCTGATTTGTCTCCAAGATTAGAAATTGTCGAAGGTCTATGAAAGAATTGCATAGTCTATACGTTACCATAAAACTGAAATGTTCTGACAAAAAGTCAAAATTTCAAAAATTCGTGTTTTCCCCTTTGAAAGACAACTCGATGAAGGGATTTTAAATTTTAAAGCAGTCGGAAAGAGGCATAATTTGATTTGTAGACTTCATTGAATACTGTTCATATGACAGGCATGAGAGTTTTTGCAAATGGCCCATTTGAAGACTAGATTCATTTCTTGGGACTGTCGTATCTTACATTGTTCGGTTTGATTTGTTGGATTAAAGCAGAAAAATGTTAACAGCATACAAGAATTCATTTCTTGCGCAAGTAATTTAGGTCAATTTTTGAAAAATTGCTCCAAATGGGAAACATTTGGAACGAAGTGCAAAACAAACTATTGGTTTTGTGTTTAATATGAATTCAAGCACTAAAGAATTTTTAAAGCATTAAGATCAAAATAGTAAACAAAGTTACTTCGAATAATTGATGGTAAATGGCATCCAGAAAATTGGCTCAATAAATCAGATCAGGATGGAGGAACTCATCCAAGAGATGCAATAAACTCAAAATTAGTCCATTTCCAGGATTGGGTCAGATTAACTGAGATAGGAATTCAGAGTCGGAATAATGGAGATAAACTCTGAATATAAAGAAATGATGCATTTCTTCAACAAACCAATCGATTGAATGAAACCTATCAGTCCTTCCATGAAATTCATTTAATTTTATTTGCAACATTTTGCTTGTTTAACAATCTATAAATCAAAAGAATATGCCCTTCAGAATCAGAAAGGCCAAGTTATATAAGCATCAAAATTAAAGTAAAACTTTGAAATCGGTTTTAAAAAATTCAATTTTAATAAAAGCGAAGTTCACAAGGGCAATTTTAAATTGATGCAAAATTTCCATCTTTGTTATGGTATATGAATTCATAATCTTTTGATAAAGCCACTCGCGTCTCGAGTACACAGATAAGAACAAGTAAACCAAAGCAAAGGAAAGGTTTGTCACTTTTCTAAATTATCTATTTTTCAATCGATTTAATGGCCTCAATTTTTCATGATAAAGGCAAACATTTGACATCCCATAATTCAAGCTGTCGCATCCAAATTGCATTGAAAGTAATCTTTTGTTGTCGATTCTGATGGCACTTGCCATGGACAAGCCAGCTGAAATTCCGAATTCGGCGATTTTAAGCAGAGAACATCTCTTGCTTTAATAACGCCAGCTAGGGCTAAGAGTACGATTTTGCTACTCACGCATCACATTCGTTTGCACATCTCTTTTACAGGGGGGGGGCACATTCACACATCTTACAGATAGAACAGATGAACAGCCATGCTCAAACCGGCACTCGAACCCAGGACGCATCCAAATTGCATTCAAAGTAATACAGATTTAATTAGCACTAAACACCAGACAGACTGAAATAGTTATTTCATCCTCCGTTGCCGAGTGATTAGTTATTTAGTGCTCAGTTTGAGATACCAAAGGGTATAGAAACGGACCACAATCCCAATAGTGGTCCGAAGAGAATGACTCCAAAACCAGTCACAGCTGCCCGCCCATCCTCTCCATTCTAAAGGAAGTTGCCTTTTACTTTAAGAATCGTGATATTGGCATATACTCACTAAGCTGCATTATAAATCATTGCAGAAAGAGTAACGAAGAGCAGCATCCATTAGCTTTTGTATAAAACAATCTCAATCTCTGGCCATGTTGTGCCATACTCTTGGCATTAAAACATTAAATAAAAAACGGAATCGAAATATGGAATGAACGAAGTCCAAAATTTGAAATATGTAGAAACCATTGTGATGAAAAAAGCGAAACAATGATGTAACGTATGGCAGGAACAATACTGAAAAGCTGCGTTTGTGTTTAAATATAAATATGAACTTGTGTTTTTTAAAGACTAAAATTAATATCGCGTTTTTGAAAGCAAATCACTTTAGTTATGAAGAAACATCTCAAAAATATTAGGCACCGAGAAGCAAATCGTGATCACTATAAAACAGAACAGTTGCAAATTGAGCGAAATAGAGAAGCTTCTCTAGCAACAGTTGAAAGCTGAATCATCTGGCCAATCCTCAATCTTGATAAAAAGGATTTCTGCTAAATAATGCGAGGCACGCGGCATTTATTTGGAAAATTCGCAATTTTCAACAACTTCCTTCGATTCAATTCTGAAAAATTTTGCAATTCGGCATTCAATACGAGTTGGCACTGCATAATATAGTATTAGAAAACAAGTGTTCCAAGATGCGATGGCGCACAAATATGTCCATATTTAAATATGGCACATACGTATAATTGGCGGGTATAACACATGTAATTGCACAGTTGGTTATAAAAAGCACCGAATCTAGCTCTTTGTAGCAGAAGTGGTTTATTTCGAAATTCTTAAAATACAGTATACAGCAAGTAACAGACTAATACCATTTCAGGTCTATTGCCTGTGTAGCCCTGAAAAATACAGCTTGACAATGGTAATATAGCTAAAGGTAGAACCAACAGGACCTTGAGAAAAATCAACCAGCCTCTTTGTACCAATTTTCAGCAATTTTATAACAAAAAACATGCACTTCCAATGGATTGTACACAAAATATAAACATCTCAGTCAAGCGATTAATCGCCAGCTCAATATAATTGCTTTTTACGAAATGCATAAAACTTGCATATCTAACTCTTAATCGTCTTATCCATGCATCCTACAGACATCGCATTGCTGCTTTTCAAAAGGTTATTTAAGTTTTGTCTACCATACTTTTGAATTAAATCATTCTTAAAACATAATACGCTAAAAATATACAACTCACAAACACAAAGAATACTTAGTACAATTAGAACATTTCTGGCGGTGTCATCTAAGCAGGTAATAAAGGCAAAATATTTGGAAGTGTTAAATCTTGGTTGCAAGATCTTATCTGTTTATTCTATTTACAATGCAACAGTAATTCAAGAGAAACTCATTCCATGCTCCAATGTACAACTAAGCACAGAATCGTTTTAAAATTGCAGTTTAACAGATTTTGTTAAGATTCTGTACTGCATTTTATATTCACACAACACGCAAAGCGGAGTAGTCACCAACCACTTAAAAACTCAATGCTTTTTAAAAGTTTAAAATTTGTAGTAAATTTTGACTGAATACACCAGATTACTGCCCCAAATTCATTCTGGGTCTTCGACTATAACGAAAATTGGATTACCATTAAGCTAATGCGATTTGTAGATCTTCGATTAAATTTGGCAATGACAATTTAATCGGTATCGAAGGTTTCAAAAAGGGTACAAAGGTTCGTTAATTTGTTCAGTAACCGATTCTCGTCTAATTTCAGAAATCCGTTCTGTATGAAGTAGTAAGGCGCATATGCTTTGCTTTGCTTTGCTTTGTGTATGATGCTACGACTGATGATTAGCAAATATTAATCTCAGTTTTATTCTAGGGTCCTTATTGTAGCTTGCGAATAGCTCATTTTCAATTGAATGAATCGGTTTGGATGCAAATTTAGTTTTAAAATTGCTAAGTTGCTTTAACTAGATATGGATGCTTCAAAGAAATGCCGACTTTTCCAACTAATGAAAGTCAAAATGAAATGCAATTTCTCAGCTCTTTCCTTTTTAAAATATTCTACGACACTTAATGTTCAATTTCGACCAATTTGAGATCACTTGATTCGGCTACGCACGGGTTTTGGTAGTTCGGGTTGATTTTGATTTGACTGAGATATTTGTCGATGTTGAGACTTGCACAGCATCTACTGTAAAACATTGAGATGCTAATGCTAGAGAATCCCAGAGTTTCATTTCAGATATTTTCCCCAGTTCTCCAATGTTGAA